>CAXHUQ010000286.1:0-15805 GCA_964020085.1 Micromussa lordhowensis
AAACAACTGAATATTCGTACTAAATATCTGCTGCATTGTCTTACCTTCAGAGTAAGCTCCTGGCGGCCCAAAGAACTTTGCAGTCTTATAGTTGTGGAAGTAAAGCGTGACCTCTTCTGATCCCTTCACCAAGAGGACATTCTTATCTTTGACCTGCGCAGGATGAAATTGTTGCCAGTTGGTTTGAATCTCTAGCGTGCGAACTTCGACGCCGCGGCCCGGCGGAATGAAAACATACATTGCCAAGATAACCAAGTCGCAGCATTCCCGGGCCTTATCTCTTTTGTTGACAGCCATCTCAAAGTAATCTCTCTGCACGCTGCACGCATTCACAATCTGTTCCCTGCAAAATGTTGCATAGTGATATTAGGCTGCAGTTATTCATACATGTAGGTTTCAGACATGGATACACAGAGGGTAGAGAGGACTACTCTATCCTCTTTTAAAATTAAATGACAAAGAAGTGAAACGTTTTTCAACAAAGTCTCAAGAGTTGGTTAATTTTCAATTCACTAAATTCTAATTACCCTCTGATGACAATCAGTAAGGTTTATACTGTTTACAATGTCAAAAATAGCTTTTAGTTAGAAACACGCACTTCCAAGTTTACAAAACATGTTTCGGATAATCAACATCCGTCGTCAGTTGCGAATACAGTTGCAGTGTCAAAAAATTACAACGAAAGTGTTAAATTGACATGGCCTCCTTAATTTTCAGTTGAAAGGACGCAGAGGTACTGTCAAGGATGGAAAAGGCATTCTCTCAGCACAAAGTTCTGCATGTTTTTGAGTCATAACTGTGCGAGTTCTTATGTGTGTTTCTACCTAAAAGTTATTTCATGTCTGTTGCCATTTGGCTTGGCCGTACGTTTTCGCAGGACAGGTGACACGTTAAAACTGCATGACAAGCTCTCCTGTCACCCAACACAAAGCAGTAAAATAATATTACTAGCGCTTACCAGTCAAGCCAACGGTTCAGAAGCGTCAGCTCTTCCTTAGTTTGAGGACGTTCGACATCGCCTTGACGCTGTAGAAGTGTTGCCTGTGTTCTTAGCTGCTTAATGACAGGGATGTCCTGGTAAACGGGTGCGCTCTCCCGGTGAAGGAATTTCGCAGGATACAGAAGCGAAGAGCAGTGGTTGGATATGGTGGCAGCTGACAAATTTCGTTGGTCCTGCAAAAGGAGAGAGAGAGAGAGAGAGAGAAAAAAAGCATTACACTGTTTATCAAGATTCAGGAAGTAGCCCTGAACAGTCAGTCGAAAACAATAACTAACAAGCTTTAATGGAAGAGGACGATTATGTTGGCACATCTTTTCTAATCGATAAATTTCAAAATAAATACTCAAAATAGCTTTGTCTAATTGCGATTTCTATTTCATCCATTTATTCATTTACCTACTTATTTACCTACTTATTTATTTATTTATTTATTTATTTGCTAGACGTGCATTTGTTTCATCTCTTTACTGGTATGTAACACTAACATTTGATTTACTCTTTAAACAGTCTTACTCGCTACCCGCCTAGATTAGCCTCAGCTATTTGCGGGTTAGCGTTGTTTTTGTAAAATTTTGTTGATTTAATAATAAACTTGAACTTGAACTTGAAACTTGAAAATAACTATCAAGTACAGCAAAGAAAAAGGCCACAGCAGCAAAGCCAAGGTCCAAGATTTGGATGAAAAATTACAGAGCTGTACCAAAAATTGCGAAAATGACCCGTCGAAAGAAAACCTTGAAGAACTGGAATGTTTACAAGCAACAAGTATTTCTTAAATTTAGAAAAATCAAATAAGAAAAAAAGCTGTGTACGGAAAATTGTTACAGGTGACGGAACAATTACAGCTAATCCCATGTTGTGCAAATCGAAATTGTAACAATGCAATAAGATTGTTTGGATTATTTCCCTGAGTAACAATAGGTTCCGGGTCTAAGTCGATATCACCTGAAGTAAATAACTTTGCCCTTGAAGCACAATAGCTATGATTTCATTCTTACACTTCATATTGAACAACATGTACAAGTTCATCATCAAAGACAACTGACACTTGAGCGGCCCTTTTATGTTTCGCAGTTCTTGTTTTGAAAACAAACACAATCAAGAGCAAAATACAACTTTCACCCTTTTGCACGAGTGATTCCAACTGGTTTACATATACACATATTTCTGGTTTTGAGATAAAATTTTTTCTAATGCTGATCACTGTCAGTGGTAAATAAGTTCAGAATTTTCTTCCACGGTAATCTCGATGGTAGAATTGGGCATTCCGCAAAGTTTGGAAAAGTCAATATCAATTGGTTTACCGTCGACATATTGATTTGTTTACATCTGAGCGAGTGACACATATTCTGCCCCCTAACAATTAGTCGTTTCTACGCTCCGCGTATCCACGACTAAAAAAAAATATTTTTGTTCAGTAAACATGCCTTAAACTGTTACAAGCTCAATTTTGTGGTCAAAAAAATGCAGGGCTCGACTCGTACACCGGGAAGTACGGTTTTAACAAGAATAACAATAGTTGTAAATATCACTTTTTAGAAGTGAAATTTTGACCTCACGTACTTGCAGGAAAACAAATTCTGCAGTCAATAAGATGAATTCACGCATCAGATACTGTAATCGATATACCCTGAAACACGACTGTGTCTGGCGTGCAAATTTCAGGCTGAAACGTTCGTTGAACTTTACAGTATGAACTGATTCCACAAATTTTTATAACGGAAACTGTGGTAGTTTCCGTTCAGAAAACACAATCTTTCTGAAGACTTTAGTCTCCTTTGAGCAGATGTTTACAAATGGATTTCAAAACTAGAAACATAAATGACACGTCACAACATGGCCGCTCAATTTCGGCCCAGTTCCCACGCAAACGTCAAAAAATTCATTACACGTCACCTTGAGAAAATCCAGATAAGATTCCAACAGAGACTGACGTAGGAAGACGTCGGGTTGCAGTATCACACCAGGGCGAGACCTCAAGAATCCAAGAAAGCCTAAGGGCATGAAAAGGGAAAATCAATTCGTTTGCACATCGTAAAATCGTTAAATTATTGAACAACACTGTGCGAGCGAAATAACTCAGACAATAAACTCACATAATATTCTTTCCTGGGTTTTCTGGTATGTCGATGTTGCCAAAGGTCTTGCTTGTCTTTCCAGCTGGACTGGACGAGTGAAGAAGGTTTTCAGTTCGCGCAGAAATGTCTGCATTTCCAGCGGCAATTGTCCAATGTCCAATGCATATGACTGTTTGCGAAGTTTGAATTCGGTCATGGGTACGACGCAGTTGCTTTCTTCTTCTGTTGATTCTTCTGGTTTTTCTTCTGTTGATTCTTCTGGATTTTCTGGTGATTCTTCTGGTTTTTCTGGTGATTCTTCTGCTGTCGTTTCTTCTGTGCACGTGGTTGCTCCTTCTTCGATCAGATCGTCGCAATCAACGTCTGTTTCTGTCTGCAACATGAAATTGCTCGTGCGTGGCCTCTTAGAAGGCGTTTGGAGCTGAATATCGGATTCATCTGAGCTCGACTCGTCTGAAGAAGTCAGCCGGTAGGAAACGATGGACTGCATGGCGCCGAGGGAAGAGGTGAAAAAGATCGAAGTTCACAGAGTTTTTCGTGGTCATTCGGTCAAAACAGAGATCCATTGACGAAATGGCTGACGGGAATTTTTTCATTCTCGTTCCCATATCCCTTTTTGAGGCCTCTAACCCAGGAGAGCTGGAAACTAGCAAAGGATCCAGCTCTTGTGGAGTGGGAAGAATTCAATTGTCAGCTCTCAGGCAATAATTCTAGCTTTTTTTTTGACCGAAACGTCGCTTTCTGTTATGTAAGGCGGGTATTTTAAGCTTTCGAGTGCAAATATTTTGAAGCCAATATTGTCCACTTTTCATGCATTTCTCACTTTACCAAACAAAGCTTTAAAGCGCGAAAAAGGTACCCTTTTTTCAGGTTGAAGCGATCTCTTTAAAAGCGCGGAAAAGGTACCTTATTCTGCGGTTAAAAATCTTTTTTTTTTCTTAAAAGGTACCTTTTTTAACTTTTCAACTAATCGACTCGCATTAACAAATAAGGTAACAATTTTGCATTTGTTCTATGAGAAATAAATGCAGAAAGTTTATTTTTCTGCTCTTTTCAATTAGCAGAGTTGATCTTTTTGTAAAAAAAGCAGAATTGCCGGAATCATTCTATGACTGACCGCTGCGTATTTTGTTAGTCCACAAGGGAAGTCATAGTGGACTCACAAAAAAAATTCTAATTAACTCTGGTTTCGTTCGATTTTTCTGAAATTTTAACACAATAAAGATGGATTGCTAAGAAACATATTTAGTCTTTGCCGATGTATAGTAGCTATTAACTCTAAAGAGATATATCGCTTCGAAGTCGGTGATTTGAAGTCGTTGGATTCGAACGAAGAGAATACTAAATACGCTAAAAAGGTGTTGAGTGAGGGCTATGGACTCAGTGAAAGGTTCCAGCAATTCTACTTTTCTAGAAAAAGATCAACTCTTCCACTTGAAAAGAGCAGAAAATTTAACTTTCCGCATTAATTTTTAGCGATCTCTTTAAAAGCGCGGAAAAGGTACCTTATTCTGCGGTTAAAAACGTTCCTGGATGAAAAGCGGACAATATTGACGCTAAAATATTTTCATCCGAAAGCTTAAAATGCCCGCTTTTTTTTTCTTACCTTCGTACAGGTGACTAACAAGAAAACGTACAACAGAAGGTCCTAATACTGAAATGTTGAACAGCGATATTTAAACAAGTGCTCAGTTATAAGGTAAAGTTTCGCACTTGTGAAATGATGGTACACGTTCTGTCTGTGTGTCCTGTCCTTTGGATTGTTACTAGAAATCGCTCTGAATTCTTCTAAAGTATATAACTATGCGTTATATGACCGGTTTACAAAATTCAATTGGTAATTGTATCATAGAAAAAACGCGCTTCGAATAGTCATGTTTTGCTTATCATGGAATACGTCTAAGTGTCCTACTTTGAAACACGCGAGTAACTTTCCTTGTGAAATATTTAACTTAAGCACTTCATATTAGGCAGGCGATAACGATGAACAGTTCTAAACAAGTACTGGGAATTTTGTTGTCAAACTTTAAAAAATGAGGAAGATAGAGCATTCTGAAAATGTCTTATGAAAACTTGACGATATTTAGGGCATGCGCAGTACTTTATCAAAGACAGTGACAACTTCTGCGTATATTGAATAGGTAAATATCATGCACAGTTTTTCTGTTTCAAAGCATTTGTCAATTGCTCTACGATTTTCAAAGTTACGACTATCGTAAAATAAGAAGAAATGTATGAAAAAATTCGGTACATGCGCAGTAACGACAAATTCAACGTACGCGCCTCAAATTGTGCACACTGTAAACTTAGACAGAAACAAACAACTTGTGTAAATTTTGTAGTAAAACGTTAAAAACACATGAAAAGGCAGTATTTTGAAATTTTAAGACAATGTATTGGAAAATTACGATGTTTAGAGCATGCGCAGTAACTACCAATTGAACGTACGAACATGAAATTGTGCACACTGTAAACTTAGACACAGGCAAACAACTTGTATAAATTTTGTGGTTAAAAAGTAAAAACACACGAAAATATAATACTTTGAAATTTGAAGAGAATGTATGGGGAAATGTTTATTGAAAAATGCAGCACATGCGCAGTAATGACCAATTGAACGTACGAAAATGACATTATACACACTGTAAACTTCGACACAGACAAACAACTTGTATAAATTTTGTGGCTAAAAGGTAAAAAGACACGGAAATATAATACTTTGAAATTTTAAGACAATCGATGGGAAAGTGTTTGCGCGGGAACTGTTGTGTGCACATTCCACGTTCCGTTCTTATAGGATTTAAAATGCTTACAAGGGGGAACAAACTCTTAATTGTGCAAGGAATAAGTCTTACCCGTCCAAGGAGCGAATTTTCTGATTCAGAAGTGCAGCTTATGCGAAATAAATTGAAATCGAGTTCGGCAATTTCAAGTGTTCGCCGCGCGCGTGAATTTTGTAAAATGAGCATAGTTAACTCGAAGTGTAATATTTCCTCTAAAAAGCAGGTATACAACTATATTCTTCCGTATAAGCAAACCCTACAGAATCTAGTACACTGAAAATCTGAATTCTCTTTTCAAGTATACACTATAACTGTGTACTGAAATGTTGAACAGCCATATTTAAACAAGTGCTCAGTTATAAGGTGAAGTTTAGCACTTGTGAAATGATGGTACACGTTCTGTCTGTGTGTCCTGTCCTTTGGATTGTTACTAGAAATCGCTCTGAATTCTTCTAAAGTATATAACTATGCGTTATATGACCGGTTTACAAAATTCAATTGGTAATTGTATCATAGAAAAAACGCGCTTCGAATAGTCATGTTTTGCTTATCATGGAATACGGCTAAGTGTCCTACTTTGAAACACGCGAGTAACTTTCCTTGTGAAATATTTAACTTAAGCACTTCATATTAGGCAGGCGATAACGATGAACAGTTCTAAACAAGTACTGGGAATTTTGTTGTCAAACTTTAAAAAATGAGGAAACGCGGAAGCGCGGAAACGCGGAAACGCGGAAGCTCATAGACATAAATTCTCACCGGAGTGTACATTTTCGAAATCCGAGTAGATACATATACAGTCATACCTCTATCACACGTACACCGAAAGGACAGAGCGAGGTGTCCCTATTTGAGAGGTTTCTATTTTGCAGGTCATTATTATAATCACATCTCTTAAACGAAAATGGTGATCTATCATTTCAATTTTATTTTCCGAAACAGTGCTTGGTAGAGAACATTCAGGTAAATTTTCAAAAAAACTCATCGCTAAATTTTATTTCTCAGGAATCACCTTAAATGGCGCCGAGTGGATCCCTTAGGCAAAAGTTTTGACTAATTAACTCTGGTTTCGTTCGATTTTTCTGAAATTTTAACACAATAAAGATGGATTGCTAAGAAACATATTTAGTCTTTGCCGATGTATAGTAGCTATTAACTCTAAAGAGATATATCGCTTCGAAGTCGGTGATTTGAAGTCGTTGGATTCGAACGAAGAGAATACTAAATACGCTAAAAAGGTGTTGAGTGAGGGCTATGGACTCAGTGAAAGGTTCCAGCAATTCTACTTTTCTAGAAAAAGATCAACTCTTCCACTTGAAAAGAGCAGAAAATTTAACTTTCCGCATTAATTTTTAGCGATCTCTTTTAAGACAATCGATGGGAAAGTGTTTGCGCGGGAACTGTTGTGTGCACATTCCACGTTCCGTTCTTATAGGATTTAAAATGCTTACAAGGGGGAACAAACTCTTAATTGTGCAAGGAATAAGTCTTACCCGTCCAAGGAGCGAATTTTCTGATTCAGAAGTGCAGCTTATGCGAAATAAATTGAAATCGAGTTCGGCAATTTCAAGTGTACGGCGCGCGCGTGAATTTTGTAAAATGAGCATAGTTAACTCGAAGTGTAATATTTCCTCTAAAAAGCAGGTATACAACTATATTCTTCCGTATAAGCAAACCCTACAGAATCTAGTACACTGAAAATCTGAATTCTCTTTTCAAGTATACACTATAACTGTGTACTGAAATGTTGAACAGCGATATTTAAACAAGTACTCAGTTATAAGGTGAAGTTTCGCACTTGTGAAATGATGGTACACGTTCTGTCTGTGTGTCCTGTCCTTTGGATTGTTACTAGAAATCGCTCTGAATTCTTCTAAAGTATATAACTATGCGTTATATGACCGGTTTACAAAATTCAATTGGTAATTGTATCATAGAAAAAACGCGCTTCGAATAGTCATGTTTTGCTTATCATGGAATACGGCTAAGTGTCCTACTTTGAAACACGCGAGTAACTTTCCTTGTGAAATATTTAACTTAAGCACTTCATATTAGGCAGGCGATAACGATGAACAGTTCTAAACAAGTACTGGGAATTTTGTTGTCAAACTTTAAAAAATGAGGAAACGCGGAAGCGCGGAAACGCGGAAGCTCATAGACATAAATTCTCACCGGAGTGTACATTTTCGAAATCCGAGTAGATACATATACAGTCATACCTCTATCACACGTACACCGAAAGGACAGAGCGAGGTGTCCCTATTTGAGAGGTTTCTATTTTGCAGGTCATTATTATAATCACATCTCTTAAACGAAAATGGTGATCTATCATTTTAATTTTATTTTCCGAAACAGTGCTTGGTAGAGAACATTCAGGTAAATTTTCAAAAAAAATCATCGCTAAATTTTATTTCTCAGGAATCACCTTAAATGGCGCCGAGTGGATCCCTTAGGCAAAAGTTTTGACTAGATGATGGGATGCAAAAGAGAGAAAACACTTATTTGCGCTAATATTCAAGTCATTACTGCACTTTTCAATAACATGCGGACTCTAAAACATTTTTAGAGCATGGCATAATGGCTCATAGCCCATGATCGCTAAGCCAATGAAAACTCTTGAATATTAAATTATTTGCAGATAAAAAATACTAAAAAGGCAAACTGTCAGAATCAAACAAGACTCTTCAGGGGATTTAATGACAATAATATTCATAACCATGCTTTATATACTATAAAATTTACATAATTACCATTTGAAATGTCTAAATGGCAAGGTTTGGGCTAGAGGCTTAAGATAAAATTCGGTAAATGCTGAAAGGTTTTCAATGGCGGTGCGCAGCACGATGTAATGAGCCGAAGGGGATTCCCCTGGATGGGTTTTGATGGTTCCAAAAGCCTTGTCAGGCTTGGCATTGCCATTGACAACCCAATTAGCAATTTCTTCTTATATATATAGAAATATATAAAGGTAGAATAAACAGAAGAAGATGCGAACTTTTCTCTTTGTGGTCTTTAATACATGGACGTTTCGCCCGTTCGGGCTTCTTCAGCACTTACAAAATCGATACTTGGATGTTGGTTAACCAACATCGTTTACACATCTATAGAAAAATATAAATATAAAAATATAAAAACATATATGTATATACACACATATAACTTAACTTAACTTATTATATTAAATTATTTCCAGATAAAAAATAACTGTCAGAATCAAACTAGTTTGTTATTCAGTTGGAGCTAAAGAAAATTTTAAGCCCAACAGGGTTTTATGTTCTAATATCTATAGGAGTGTGGCTAATTTTGGATACCTATTTGGCGTTCCTGGCCCTTAATCCAAGGGAAGTTGATGGGGTGTGGTTTCTTTGTACTTGTATCCATAGTATCAAGTCAGTCTGACTTGTGCTGAGTGAAGAACATGCTATATACTTAGTAGAATTAGCATAGCTTTCAGGCATTGACTATGATTTTAAGGCAGTTTAGTGTCCAATGATTGAGGCAATATTTAAATAAACAATAAACTTATTTGATTGTACCATTACTACTTGGATAACCCAGTAACTCTAGAGCTGAGACAAAAGTCCCGACTTGTGGAAGGGATGCCGCTTTCCGGTGGATGTCACAAATGATTCCCTGACAACTCAAGAACAGGATCCATCCACAAAGACCAAGTTCCGGAATCAACTTACTAACTCTTGGTTTAGATTTCCAGATCACCAGTAGGAGACCTTCTTTGTCAAGCTTCCATGCCACACCCTGTCAAAACAAGACCTCAAAACCAGAGAGATATCACAGTTGTCAGGATTTGACTATCATTATTGTACAACGAAATTTATTTAGTTGATAAAATCCTTTCAGACATCACATCAACTATAAATAAAAGCTAACATAAAAAATATATCTATATGTACATATGCATAACTTAAATAAAAGTAGCTGTATCAAGGTAACAAGATAAATGAATGAAAATTTATAATTAATATTTATTGAGGCAATTTCTTGCAAAGGGCTTTCATGTGATATGATGTCATCAGCCTGAATTTTTCCACAGAAGGGAGGACAAGAGATTCTATTGTCAATTTCTGCTTATGCTAGATCAAGTGTGGAGTGTAGAACTTGAAGTAAGCACTGCTGAGTTACTCCATAAGACACTGGGCTTTACTGGGCCCGTTGGACATGGTTGGACCTGGTTTTCGAAACATATATAATAAGATAATGAATGATAAGATAATGAATTGAAGACTTCATCAAAGACTACACTTTCATCCCAACAAGCCTGTTAGGTGATCTCTCACTCTTCAGGGGGATTTTAGAGACAATAATATTCATAGCCATGCTTTATACACTATACAATTTACATACCGGTAATTACTGTTGCAGAGAATTTGAAATGTCTAAATATTTAAATAAACAATAAACTTATTTGATTGTACCATTACTACTTGGATAACCCAGTAACTCTAGAGCTGAGACATGCCAAAAGTCCCGACTTGCGGAAGGGATGCCGCTTTCCGGTGGAGGTCACAAATGATTCCCTGACAACTCAAGAACAGGATCCATCCACAAAGACCAAGTTCCGGAATCAACTTACCAACTCTTGGTTTACATTTCCAGATCACCAGTAGGAGACCTTCTTTGTCAAGCTTCCATACCACACCCTGTCAAAACAAGACCTCAAAACCAGAGAGATATCACAGTTGTCAGGATTTGACTATCATTATTGTACAACTAAATTTATTTAGTTGATAAAATCCTTTCAGACATCACATCAACTATAAATAAAAGCTAACATAAAAAATATATCTATATGTACATATGCATAACTTAAATAAAAGTAGCTGTATCAAGGTAACAAGATAAATGAATGAAAATTTATAATTAATATTTATTGAGGCAATTTCTTGCAAAGGGCTTTCATGTGATATGATGTCATCAGCCTGAATTTTTCCACAGAAGGGAGGACAAGAGATTCTATTGTCAATTTCTGCTTATGCTAGATCAAGTGTGGAGTGTAGAACTTGAAGTAAGCACTGCTGAGTTACTCCATAAGACACTGGGCTTTACTGGGCCCGTTGGACATGGTTGGACCTGGTTTTCGAAACATATATAATAAGATAATGAATGATAAGATAATGAATTGAAGACTTCATCGAAGACTACACTTTCATCCCAACAAGCCTGTTAGGTGATCTATCACTCTTCAGGGGGATTTTAAAGACAATAATATTCATAGCCATGCTTTGTACACTATACAATTGACATACCGGTAATTACTGCCGCAGAGAATTTGAAATGTCTAAATATTTAAATAAACAATAAACTCATTTGATTGTACCATTACTACTTGGATAACTTAGTAACTCTAGAGCTGATACATGCAAAAACTCCCGACTTGTGGAAGGGATACCGCTTTCCGGTGGATGTCACAAATGATTCCCTGACAACTCAAGAACAGGATCCATCCACGAAGACCAAGTTCCGGAATCAACTTCCCAACTCTTGGGTTAGATTTCCAGATCACCACTAGGAGGCCTTCTTTGTCAAGCTTCCTTGCCATACTCTGTCAAAACAAGACCTCAAAACCAGAGAGATAGCACAGTTGTCAGGATTTGACTATGATTAAGACAGTTTAGTGTGCTATTATTGTACAACTACATTTATTTAGTTGATAAAATCCTTTCAGACATCACATCAACAATAAATAAAAGCTAACATAAAAAATATATCTATACGTACATATGCATAACTTACATAAAAGTAAATATATCAAGGTAGCAAGATAAATGAATGAAAATTTATAATTAATATTATAATTATAATTATATTGAGGCAATTGATTGCAAAGGGCTTTCATGTGATATGATACCATGAGCCTGAATTTTTCCAAGACCAATAATTTCTATAAGACCAAGTGTCTTATAGAGTAACTTAAGCAGTGCTTACCTGAAGTTATACACTCCAAACTTTATATAGCATAACCAGGAAATGAAACTAGAATCTCTTGGCCACCTGTGGAAATATTTAGGCTCATGTCATCATATCACAGGAAAGCCCTTTGCAAGCAATTGCATCAATAATGGCACACTAGACAGCCTTTAAATCATAGTCAATGCCTGAAAACTGTGCTATCTCTACCTAGTATATAGCATGTTCTCCACTCAGCACAAGTCAAAGCCACTTGATACTAGGCATAAGAGTACAAAGAAACCACACCCAAACACCTTCACTTGGATTACGGGACAGGAACTCCAAATAGATATCCAAAATTAGGCACACTCCTGGAGATATTAGTACATAAAACCCTGTTGGGCTTAAAATTTTAATTTGGCTTCAACTTAATAACAAACTAGTTTGATTCTGACAGTTTTGCATATTTCTGATATACAACCCCAACCTCTGTCGAGAAAAGTCAAAGTCAAATTGAAATTGAAATCCAAAAAATCGAAATGGCTTAATCAAGTCAAGCTGGTTTGATAAAGTTTACAGACGAAAATAACTTAATAGCACCATATTAACAGACCCCATTTTCAAAACTCCAGGTAGATATAGATATATGTATTATAATAAGATAATGAATTGAAGACTTCATCAAAAACTACACTTTCATCCCAACAAGCCTGTTCCGTGATCTCTCACTCTTCAGGGGGATTTTAAAGACAATAATATTCATAGCCATGCTTTATACACTATAAAATTTACATACCACTAATTACTGTTGCAGAGAATTTGAAATGTCTAAATATTTAAATAAATGATAAACTAAGACATTTCTTAACTCTGGACTTAAAAATATTCTCATTTGTTCCATCAGGTGACATCTATAACAGCCTCAAGTGAGAAATCAGTCTTATAAAGTGTCATTTGGAGTGGCTCGACTAACAAAATGGCTATCAACTTGAAGTGCCAGCTTTCAAGCTGAAACGTTGCTTTCCAGTGGACGCCACAACTGATTCCCTGACCCGGATGCATCCACAAACAACCAAGTTCAGGCCAACTCTTAGATCAGATTTCCAGATCAACTAGGTGGCCTTGTCAAGTTTCCTCGCCTTGTTACCCTGCCAAAACAATTACCCCAGTTTGTCAACTCACCAAAATAAAATCATGTTTCACAATACAGTTTCCTCCTCTGACTTCCACCGCTGAACTATGAAAGGTTCATACCTGTAGAATGCAGAATCGGCTTAATTCAGCCTGTTTGGGCAGCCTTGAACTGAAAATGAAAAATGAAAGTCAAGGTAAATCCAGTCCAACAGACCCCAAAAGACGTTCCTGGATCAAATTTTGCAGGGTGATTGTATGGTGACTGTATGGTTTGCAAGAAAATTTTTTCACTAGGCGGGCTCGAGAACAAACGTATGTATGTTGGGCAGGTGTACGTGGCAGTAGTTCACCCCCCGTTGGGGGGAGAGGGGAGGGGCGTTTGACTCCAAAGTCAATTGCTTGGGGTGTGAATTTGGTGACTGTATGGTTTTGCAAGAAAATTGGCAGCAAGTCGAGAATAGTTGTGGAGAGGGTGTTTTTTCACTAGGCGGGCTCGAGAACAAACGTATGTATGTTGGGCAGGTGTACGTGGCAGTAGTTCACCCCCCGTTGGGGGGAGAGGGGAGGGGCGTTTGACTCCAAAGTCAATTGCTTGGGGTGTGAATTTGGTGACTGTATGGTTTTGCAAGAAAATTGGCAGCAAGTCGAGAATAGTTGTGGAGAGGGTGTTTTTTCACTAGGCGGGCTCGAGAACAAACGTATGTATGTTGGGCAGGTGTACGTGGCAGTAGTTCACCCCCCGTTGGGGGGAGAGGGGAGGGGCGTTTGACTCCAAAGTCAATTGCTTGGGGTGTGAATTTGGTGACTGTATGGTTTTGCAATAATAACGAATAATGTATGGTTTTTATATTGCTACTATTGTGCTTTACCTTCCATATTTTTCTATTGTGATGTATGTGTGTCCGTCCGACCTAAATTATCCTAAACAAATTGTAATGCTGCCTGCCTGCCCCTTTTAAGTTTTCAGTTATTTCAGGCAGCCAGACCCCGTTATATTATTTTATCTCTATCTATTTGAATAATTTATCTGCATGTATGTAAGTTTATGGGGTAAATAAATTGTTGTTTTTGTTGTTACGAACCCTCGACTGTATGTGCCTCGGGTTTGCATAACTGTCTCGAATTCTCCCAGCCCTCCTCGTGTTTACATGAGGCTATATAAAGACGGAAAAAGTGCTCTATTGCTTAAATCGAAAGCAAATTATTACAGGACTATTAAATCTACCTTCCGATTGTGCTATATCATGCGATCCTGCGATGCTGGCATCAGGCAGGTCGTCAAATGGCGGCCAGCTTATCCATCGACGGCCCTCACGAACTTCTCTGCGACTCAAGACATTTTCCTCGGACAGCAAAAAGGGACATTTAGCGCTTTCAGGCGACTGAAATACTAACTAGCCAGCTTCCGTGATCTACAAGAAACACGTCCGCCATTTTGCTTATCAACCTCGTTCCCAGGCAGCGCTCGGAAATATTTGCCTGGAAATTTTTCCGGCCTGGAAAAATGAAATTACCAACTTCCTGATTTTTTATCACAAACTTAAATTGTGGCTTGCTACTGAAATCGATTGGCACAGATCTCAGTTTTTCAAGATTCTCTGACAAAATGATAGAATGCAAGACAGATCTCATCAAGTCACTAAACTGTTTATTGTGTCAATAAATTCTAAGAATGAAATAATACAATGCAATTACAATGCAACACACATCTTATGAGAATTGCCGACTTAATCGGACTTGAGAACCTGCATAACGAAGGCTTATCCCCGACTACCAGTAACGAGTATTATTCTCACGATATCATTCCTACGACTGATTAAACTATTCTGGGAGTACATGTAGTGACTTTCACCACTCAAAACATAAATTGTCGACGTTGGGAGAACATCGGCGTTGATCAAATTCCTTTTCACCTCTTCACACGTTGTTCCTCAGTTCCCACCATGCAATCCGAACGCTCCCTACCGGCTGACTTCGTCCGACGAGTCAAGCTCAGATGAATGAAAAATATTAGCTCGCAATAAAATTCCCTCAATAATATTGTTGCTACAACTGATCAGACTATTCTGGGAATAAAGATAAATTTACACCATAACATTACTGCCATTTTTCCTGCCGTGTATTTCGACCTTCAAATACGACGGGAATTTGCCAGTTAACCAAACTTGATTTGCACAGGTAATCACGCGGTTTCGAGTTCAATTTGGAATCAATTTCAGAAAAGCTGAAAGTGCAAATTAATTCCAAATTGAACGAGAAAAAACCCGTGAAAACACTTGCGCGAAGGATGTTTTGAACTCTCTTCTCAGTGTTTTCATGCGGAATGAGCTGAATTTCCGATGAATTCGAAAGATATATTTAATGCCAAAATTGTCAGAGAATTTGAGTCCTGATCGACAGAAAAAAGCAGTTTGACATCATTCATGATCAAGAAATCACAGCTAAAAACAGACTGGCTTCTCAGACAAAAAGCCAGTTCATAGCACATGTGAGTGACAATTATTCTAATACGTCAATGCAATTCTTCCCACCAGCTGACTTCACCAGAGCAATGCAGATCCGATGAATTCGAAAAGGTAATTTGAATGCCAAAATTGAGCCCGGGCCCCTAAAATTCCATCTCATCATTCCAGACATTTCGATTATTGTTTTCAAAAGACTAAAAACATGCAGACTCACCAGTCAATGTTGAGAGAATTTCAGTCCTGATCAACGGTCTTCCAATAAAATTCCTTCTCACTACTATGTCGACAGTGAATTTCAAGACCAAAAAAATGTTGTGAGGAACTGTCAGCTGGTAAGATAATTCTATTGAACTGCGATGAAGTTTAAAGTTAAAAGTACATGTCAGAGTCTCGTGGCTAGTCATTAATTCAAGTCATTAATTCAAGTTTCCTCAGACA
>CAXHUQ010000287.1:0-50000 GCA_964020085.1 Micromussa lordhowensis
CCTAGCCAAGATGCCACAGCCTCGCATTCATACTCCGATGGGAAGTCTCTTAGCAGCTCAGCCATTGGAAGTGCTAGCAGCTGACTTTACTGTTCTTAAACCTGCTACTGATGGGCGTGAAAATGTGCTGGTAATGACGGATGTCTTCACCAAGTTTACACACACAGTGCCCGCCAGAGATCGGAAAGCATCAACCACTGCCAAGGTGCTGGTTAGAGAATGGGTTCTTTGATACGGAGTGCCCAAGAGAATTCACTCTGACCAGGGAAGGAACTTCGAGAGCGAGCTGATACAGGAATTATGTCGTCTCCATGGCCTTAAGAAGTCGAGGACCACACCTTACCATCCAGAAGGAAATGCCTAGTGCGAAAGGTTTAACCGCTCAATGCATGATCTTCTGAGGACACTTCCCAGTGAAAAGAAGAAGAAGTGGCCAGAACACCTTCCAGAGCTTCTCTATGCTTATAATGCTACTCCACATTCACCAACAGGTTACACACCCTACTATCTCCTGTTTAGCAGAGAACCAAAGCTTCCTGTTGACATACTTCTGGGAGAAGAACAACCAAGCAAGGACCCACCAAACAGTGTCGATGCATGGCTAGCGACACACAAGTCTCGCCTAAGGGACGCTTACCAAAAAGCAGGGGAGCGTCTCCAGCAGGCAGCCCAAAACAGAAAAGCTCTGCATGACAAGAAAACAAAAGATTCTTAGCCAGTCAAGCTTGGTCATCTTATTTGCCTGAGAAACCGAGTGCAAGGATGTAACAAGATCCAGGATGCCTGGTCTAGCACCCCCTACAGAGTGCTTGAATTACCTGACAAGAACGGAGCAGTTTATGCTGTTGAACGAGCTGATGGTACTGGTGATTTGCGACAAGTCCACCGAACAGCCATGCAGATTTGCCCCAGCGAACCTCACACTTGTCAGCCTGTGAGACCATCTAGTAAAAGAACAATGCAGCACAGCAGAGAAACAGACGAGTTCCAGAGAAAGGGAGAATCAGACACCAAAGATATTATCATTGCAGTTCCTAAAAGAGGAAATGCGAGAACTGACCCAGTTCCTGTCCCAGAGACACCAACAGAAGTTCCTGACGACCCTGAAGCTGAAAGAGATGAGCCACCAGAACCAGAAATTGCAGATGAAGCAGAACCCCCTCTGCGCAGATCCGGGCAAACAACTGCAGGAAAGCATGGAAACCTGCACAAGGAGCCACGTTCGACAGTAAACATTAACTCTCTAGTAGCTTTTCATTTAGTTAATTTGATTTTGCGAACTCTTAAAACGTACAAGCAACACTAGTTCTAAGTATAACTAATTCTAAGTCTTAGGTCACAAGAATTTGTCGAGGACGACACCCTTAGAGCAGGGGAGTGTGTGACCAGGTTCACAATTTATTAGTCTAGACATTTTAGTTTTCTTCACAAATATGTTGAAATAGAAACAAAGGAAGTTGTGTAGTAATCTAGCTTTGTGTCACAAACACAAACCACAGTTATGTCATTTTAGCCTGTTTCAGAGCATAATTGCTAATGTGTAGGCAGCTTATTTCCTTTCTAGTAAACAGGAAGTTGCAAATGAATAAGGCTTACTTTGTTCAATAGCTGTCCTAGGACATGTATGAATCTAGGCTTGGAATATTGTGGTTGATTAGTGCATGCCTATGCCTTTAGTAATAGGATGTAACCCAGTCTACAAACATGTAGGTATATTCGCAGTTTCAAGCTAGAATTAGTTCAGTTGCATTCAAGCCTTTCCAGACTACACAGCTCTGAAGCCTTAGAATATTCTAGTTTGGCCAAGCAAGCTTCTCTTCAGTGCCGTGGTATGTTACTTTCTTGTTAACATGTTCATAGTAAGTTGAACTTGTGGCCTGATCATTCAGTTCTGTTAGGATTATTTGTTACTTAATTAGCTTTTCATTGCAATTAGCTTACCATACTGTCCTGTTTAGTTGTTTTGGAGTAAGTTCAGCTCGTTTGACCACATATGTTTCTGCTCATGTTTCACTGGATTCCTTGCTAATTGTCTTGGTTTCACTAAATTGCTTAGCATTTCATTGTGTTACTTGTTTATGAGTTCAGTTGTGAAATATATATGTGGTGCAATCTGAGGATCCAGTTCATAGTTTTTGACCTTTCCAGTTTCTTAGCTGTCATCACTTTGTAGTGTTAATAGCCAAGTTATTGATAGTTACTTTGTTTAGTGTGTTTTCTGTTATTTGGCCACACAATTGTCTTGCTTGTGCTCCAAATTTGTTAGTTTCCTTTTATTTGGCCAATAATCTGTTTTGGTTTATTGTTTTATCATTCTGTACATTTTCTTGTTAAATTACTTTGCATTCTGTGACACATTTCTAGTCTCACACAGAGTTGCCAGTTAAATATTGTTACTTTCAGTCTAGCATTATTTCTCTCTTATGTAAATAGTTTTCTTTCTTAGTTTATTTATACTTGTTTGTAATTTGTTATTCCTTTTAGTTGCTTTCACCCTTTTCTTTGCTCAATAAATTTGTTTGTGTGAATTTGCAATTTGTCTGTTGCTCTCATTCTGTTGTTCTCATAACAACACGAACCTAACGTGGTCACATTAGCTACCCCTCCCTGTTTCTATAAAACCTTTCTTTTCCATGACATTTGCGGTTTTTACTTCACAAACTGACACAACCTTGAAGTCTACAACCTTGTCACTTCGATCACCCAACACTGTGTAAGTCCATATATAGCACTGTAACCTGTAGAATCACAGCGGCCATCCCCAATGTCTTTTAGAGTGTTAATTAGATTGTTTTGTTCTGTCTCCCAGCAAGCATCAATAACAGGGAAGGCATAGTAGCAATTTTTTCCAGTGAATTTGAAATTAATGAAAGATGCCAACTGCTGAAATTTTGCAAACTGTATGGCACAGTCTAGTCTGTATGGCACTGAAAAATAATCCTGCAGTTGAAGCCATCACCCTTGACTCCAGGAATAGAAGGTTGCATTTGCCAAGTAAATGCACAACCATGTGACCCTTCATTCATTGGATCCACATATGTTGGAGCTCAAGAAAAACTCTTCAAGTAAGTTAGATCTTCTAATGCGCTCAAGATTTCTACCTAGAAATATCCTCGTAAATGTCTACGTTAGTGTAATTTTACCATCTGTGAAGTATGGAAAGGTTTTGTGGGGTTCGTGTACCAATTCCGATTTTGTAAACTCAGTCAATAGTATCCACTGTATGACAGCAAAACTTATAATTTTGATTTACCCAGGGACATGCCTTCAGCCAAAGTTTTAACTTCTTCTCAGTGGCAGAGCATATCATTACATGATAGAACAGATATTTTTACGATCTTTCATAAAGGGCACAATGATGAGCTGCCCATACTCCTATCTGAGAGTATCTATACAAGACAACAAAATACATATTCAATGCAGGGCAAGGACAGCTTAGCAGTGCCAAGATTTGAAACCAGGTAAATGAAAGGTTCTCGGGCGCATAGAGGTTCCATTCTGTGGAACTTGGTTAGCTTTAAGGAACATGATATTCCACATTTGAGCAAAAAAGACCTGTATCAGCGAATAAGAACGAGGGATATGTTAAAGAATTTAAATTTGATAAAATTGCCTCTCAAGCGTGCGCCGCAGAGATAGTGATTTTATTTATAATTGACTTCATAGCATGCAAATATATAAATTTCTTTATATATTTTTCCCTAGCGATGCTACAGTGTATATGGAATTTAACTGATGAGTGGACCAACTCTTTGTTGGTCTACGAAACAGACCTGTATTAAAGTCCATATGAATCTATATTGAGTAGAAACACATTGTTAAATTTCTATATATAAGTTTCCCTCAATTCAAGAATTTCAGAAGTACTGGACAGCAAATAAGAAACCAAAAACCACAGAGAGATGTAAGCTGTCCAAAGAAACCTTCACCCTGCTTAAACAGTGGGACCGTATGCAGAAGGAGGATGGATTGTTGTGGCGAAAGATCCATGATCAGTACCTTGGCTAAACTAAGCAGCTTCTACTCCCGCACTCCCTTAAAGAGAAAGTTCTGAGAAGCTTCCATGATGATCTTGGACATCAAGGTATCGAGAGGACCTTACAGCTTATAAGGACACGCTTTTATTGGCCGAGAATACATGCTGATGTCGAAAGGTGGATCAAATGTTGCAAACATTGTACCCTAGCCAAGATGCCACAGCCTCGCATTCATACTCCGATGGGAAGTCTCTTAGCAGCTCAGCCATTGGAAGTGCTAGCAGCTGACTTTACTGTTCTTAAACCTGCTACTGATGGGCGTGAAAATGTGCTGGTAATGACGGATGTCTTCACCAAGTTTACACACACAGTGCCCGCCAGAGATCGGAAAGCATCAACCACTGCCAAGGTGCTGGTTAGAGAATGGGTTCTTTGATACGGAGTGCCCAAGAGAATTCACTCTGACCAGGGAAGGAACTTCGAGAGCGAGCTGATACAGGAATTATGTCGTCTCCATGGCCTTAAGAAGTCGAGGACCACACCTTACCATCCAGAAGGAAATGCCTAGTGCGAAAGGTTTAACCGCTCAATGCATGATCTTCTGAGGACACTTCCCAGTGAAAAGAAGAAGAAGTGGCCAGAACACCTTCCAGAGCTTCTCTATGCTTATAATGCTACTCCACATTCACCAACAGGTTACACACCCTACTATCTCCTGTTTAGCAGAGAACCAAAGCTTCCTGTTGACATACTTCTGGGAGAAGAACAACCAAGCAAGGACCCACCAAACAGTGTCGATGCATGGCTAGCGACACACAAGTCTCGCCTAAGGGACGCTTACCAAAAAGCAGGGGAGCGTCTCCAGCAGGCAGCCCAAAACAGAAAAGCTCTGCATGACAAGAAAACAAAAGATTCTTAGCCAGTCAAGCTTGGTCATCTTATTTGCCTGAGAAACCGAGTGCAAGGATGTAACAAGATCCAGGATGCCTGGTCTAGCACCCCCTACAGAGTGCTTGAATTACCTGACAAGAACGGAGCAGTTTATGCTGTTGAACGAGCTGATGGTACTGGTGATTTGCGACAAGTCCACCGAACAGCCATGCAGATTTGCCCCAGCGAACCTCACACTTGTCAGCCTGTGAGACCATCTAGTAAAAGAACAATGCAGCACAGCAGAGAAACAGACGAGTTCCAGAGAAAGGGAGAATCAGACACCAAAGATATTATCATTGCAGTTCCTAAAAGAGGAAATGCGAGAACTGACCCAGTTCCTGTCCCAGAGACACCAACAGAAGTTCCTGACGACCCTGAAGCTGAAAGAGATGAGCCACCAGAACCAGAAATTGCAGATGAAGCAGAACCCCCTCTGCGCAGATCCGGGCAAACAACTGCAGGAAAGCATGGAAACCTGCACAAGGAGCCACGTTCGACAGTAAACATTAACTCTCTAGTAGCTTTTCATTTAGTTAATTTGATTTTGCGAACTCTTAAAACGTACAAGCAACACTAGTTCTAAGTATAACTAATTCTAAGTCTTAGGTCACAAGAATTTGTCGAGGACGACACCCTTAGAGCAGGGGAGTGTGTGACCAGGTTCACAATTTATTAGTCTAGACATTTTAGTTTTCTTCACAAATATGTTGAAATAGAAACAAAGGAAGTTGTGTAGTAATCTAGCTTTGTGTCACAAACACAAACCACAGTTATGTCATTTTAGCCTGTTTCAGAGCATAATTGCTAATGTGTAGGCAGCTTATTTCCTTTCTAGTAAACAGGAAGTTGCAAATGAATAAGGCTTACTTTGTTCAATAGCTGTCCTAGGACATGTATGAATCTAGGCTTGGAATATTGTGGTTGATTAGTGCATGCCTATGCCTTTAGTAATAGGATGTAACCCAGTCTACAAACATGTAGGTATATTCGCAGTTTCAAGCTAGAATTAGTTCAGTTGCATTCAAGCCTTTCCAGACTACACAGCTCTGAAGCCTTAGAATATTCTAGTTTGGCCAAGCAAGCTTCTCTTCAGTGCCGTGGTATGTTACTTTCTTGTTAACATGTTCATAGTAAGTTGAACTTGTGGCCTGATCATTCAGTTCTGTTAGGATTATTTGTTACTTAATTAGCTTTTCATTGCAATTAGCTTACCATACTGTCCTGTTTAGTTGTTTTGGAGTAAGTTCAGCTCGTTTGACCACATATGTTTCTGCTCATGTTTCACTGGATTCCTTGCTAATTGTCTTGGTTTCACTAAATTGCTTAGCATTTCATTGTGTTACTTGTTTATGAGTTCAGTTGTGAAATATATATGTGGTGCAATCTGAGGATCCAGTTCATAGTTTTTGACCTTTCCAGTTTCTTAGCTGTCATCACTTTGTAGTGTTAATAGCCAAGTTATTGATAGTTACTTTGTTTAGTGTGTTTTCTGTTATTTGGCCACACAATTGTCTTGCTTGTGCTCCAAATTTGTTAGTTTCCTTTTATTTGGCCAATAATCTGTTTTGGTTTATTGTTTTATCATTCTGTACATTTTCTTGTTAAATTACTTTGCATTCTGTGACACATTTCTAGTCTCACACAGAGTTGCCAGTTAAATATTGTTACTTTCAGTCTAGCATTATTTCTCTCTTATGTAAATAGTTTTCTTTCTTAGTTTATTTATACTTGTTTGTAATTTGTTATTCCTTTTAGTTGCTTTCACCCTTTTCTTTGCTCAATAAATTTGTTTGTGTGAATTTGCAATTTGTCTGTTGCTCTCATTCTGTTGTTCTCATAACAACACGAACCTAACGTGGTCACATTAGCTACCCCTCCCTGTTTCTATAAAACCTTTCTTTTCCATGACATTTGCGGTTTTTACTTCACAAACTGACACAACCTTGAAGTCTACAACCTTGTCACTTCGATCACCCAACACTGTGTAAGTCCATATATAGCACTGTAACCTGTAGAATCACAGCGGCCATCCCCAATGTCTTTTAGAGTGTTAATTAGATTGTTTTGTTCTGTCTCCCAGCAAGCATCAATAACAGGGAAGGCATAGTAGCAATTTTTTCCAGTGAATTTGAAATTAATGAAAGATGCCAACTGCTGAAATTTTGCAAACTGTATGGCACAGTCTAGTCTGTATGGCACTGAAAAATAATCCTGCAGTTGAAGCCATCACCCTTGACTCCAGGAATAGAAGGTTGCATTTGCCAAGTAAATGCACAACCATGTGACCCTTCATTCATTGGATCCACATATGTTGGAGCTCAAGAAAAACTCTTCAAGTAAGTTAGATCTTCTAATGCGCTCAAGATTTCTACCTAGAAATATCCTCGTAAATGTCTACGTTAGTGTAATTTTACCATCTGTGAAGTATGGAAAGGTTTTGTGGGGTTCGTGTACCAATTCCGATTTTGTAAACTCAGTCAATAGTATCCACTGTATGACAGCAAAACTTATAATTTTGATTTACCCAGGGACATGCCTTCAGCCAAAGTTTTAACTTCTTCTCAGTGGCAGAGCATATCATTACATGATAGAACAGATATTTTTACGATCTTTCATAAAGGGCACAATGATGAGCTGCCCATACTCCTATCTGAGAGTATCTATACAAGACAACAAAATACATATTCAATGCAGGGCAAGGACAGCTTAGCAGTGCCAAGATTTGAAACCAGGTAAATGAAAGGTTCTCGGGTGCATAGAGGTTCCATTCTGTGGAACTTGGTTAGCTTTAAGGAACATGATATTCCACATTTGAGCAAAAAAGACCTGTATCAGCGAATAAGAACGAGGGATATGTTAAAGAATTTAAATTTGATAAAATTGCCTCTCAAGCGCGCACCGCAGAGATAGTGATTTTATTTATAATTGACTTCATAGCATGCAAATATATAAATTTCTTTATATATTTTCCCTAGCGATGCTACAGTGTATATGGAATTTAACTGATGAGTGGACCAACTCTTTGTTGGTCTACGAAACAGACCTGTATTAAAGTCCATATGAATCTATATTGAGTAGAAACACATTGTTAAATTTCTATATATAAGTTTCCCTCAATTCAAGAATTTCAGAAGTACTGGACAGCAAATAAGAAACCAAAAACCACAGAGAGATGTAAGCTGTCCAAAGAAACCTTCACCCTGCTTAAACAGTGGGACCGTATGCAGAAGGAGGATGGATTGTTGTGGCGAAAGATCCATGATCAGTACCTTGGCTAAACTAAGCAGCTTCTACTCCCGCACTCCCTTAAAGAGAAAGTTCTGAGAAGCTTCCATGATGATCTTGGACATCAAGGTATCGAGAGGACCTTACAGCTTATAAGGACACGCTTTTATTGGCCGAGAATACATGCTGATGTCGAAAGGTGGATCAAATGTTGCAAACATTGTACCCTAGCCAAGATGCCACAGCCTCGCATTCATACTCCGATGGGAAGTCTCTTAGCAGCTCAGCCATTGGAAGTGCTAGCAGCTGACTTTACTGTTCTTAAACCTGCTACTGATGGGCGTGAAAATGTGCTGGTAATGACGGATGTCTTCACCAAGTTTACACACACAGTGCCCGCCAGAGATCGGAAAGCATCAACCACTGCCAAGGTGCTGGTTAGAGAATGGGTTCTTTGATACGGAGTGCCCAAGAGAATTCACTCTGACCAGGGAAGGAACTTCGAGAGCGAGCTGATACAGGAATTATGTCGTCTCCATGGCCTTAAGAAGTCGAGGACCACACCTTACCATCCAGAAGGAAATGCCTAGTGCGAAAGGTTTAACCGCTCAATGCATGATCTTCTGAGGACACTTCCCAGTGAAAAGAAGAAGAAGTGGCCAGAACACCTTCCAGAGCTTCTCTATGCTTATAATGCTACTCCACATTCACCAACAGGTTACACACCCTACTATCTCCTGTTTAGCAGAGAACCAAAGCTTCCTGTTGACATACTTCTGGGAGAAGAACAACCAAGCAAGGACCCACCAAACAGTGTCGATGCATGGCTAGCGACACACAAGTCTCGCCTAAGGGACGCTTACCAAAAAGCAGGGGAGCGTCTCCAGCAGGCAGCCCAAAACAGAAAAGCTCTGCATGACAAGAAAACAAAAGATTCTTAGCCAGTCAAGCTTGGTCATCTTATTTGCCTGAGAAACCGAGTGCAAGGATGTAACAAGATCCAGGATGCCTGGTCTAGCACCCCCTACAGAGTGCTTGAATTACCTGACAAGAACGGAGCAGTTTATGCTGTTGAACGAGCTGATGGTACTGGTGATTTGCGACAAGTCCACCGAACAGCCATGCAGATTTGCCCCAGCGAACCTCACACTTGTCAGCCTGTGAGACCATCTAGTAAAAGAACAATGCAGCACAGCAGAGAAACAGACGAGTTCCAGAGAAAGGGAGAATCAGACACCAAAGATATTATCATTGCAGTTCCTAAAAGAGGAAATGCGAGAACTGACCCAGTTCCTGTCCCAGAGACACCAACAGAAGTTCCTGACGACCCTGAAGCTGAAAGAGATGAGCCACCAGAACCAGAAATTGCAGATGAAGCAGAACCCCCTCTGCGCAGATCCGGGCAAACAACTGCAGGAAAGCATGGAAACCTGCACAAGGAGCCACGTTCGACAGTAAACATTAACTCTCTAGTAGCTTTTCATTTAGTTAATTTGATTTTGCGAACTCTTAAAACGTACAAGCAACACTAGTTCTAAGTATAACTAATTCTAAGTCTTAGGTCACAAGAATTTGTCGAGGACGACACCCTTAGAGCAGGGGAGTGTGTGACCAGGTTCACAATTTATTAGTCTAGACATTTTAGTTTTCTTCACAAATATGTTGAAATAGAAACAAAGGAAGTTGTGTAGTAATCTAGCTTTGTGTCACAAACACAAACCACAGTTATGTCATTTTAGCCTGTTTCAGAGCATAATTGCTAATGTGTAGGCAGCTTATTTCCTTTCTAGTAAACAGGAAGTTGCAAATGAATAAGGCTTACTTTGTTCAATAGCTGTCCTAGGACATGTATGAATCTAGGCTTGGAATATTGTGGTTGATTAGTGCATGCCTATGCCTTTAGTAATAGGATGTAACCCAGTCTACAAACATGTAGGTATATTCGCAGTTTCAAGCTAGAATTAGTTCAGTTGCATTCAAGCCTTTCCAGACTACACAGCTCTGAAGCCTTAGAATATTCTAGTTTGGCCAAGCAAGCTTCTCTTCAGTGCCGTGGTATGTTACTTTCTTGTTAACATGTTCATAGTAAGTTGAACTTGTGGCCTGATCATTCAGTTCTGTTAGGATTATTTGTTACTTAATTAGCTTTTCATTGCAATTAGCTTACCATACTGTCCTGTTTAGTTGTTTTGGAGTAAGTTCAGCTCGTTTGACCACATATGTTTCTGCTCATGTTTCACTGGATTCCTTGCTAATTGTCTTGGTTTCACTAAATTGCTTAGCATTTCATTGTGTTACTTGTTTATGAGTTCAGTTGTGAAATATATATGTGGTGCAATCTGAGGATCCAGTTCATAGTTTTTGACCTTTCCAGTTTCTTAGCTGTCATCACTTTGTAGTGTTAATAGCCAAGTTATTGATAGTTACTTTGTTTAGTGTGTTTTCTGTTATTTGGCCACACAATTGTCTTGCTTGTGCTCCAAATTTGTTAGTTTCCTTTTATTTGGCCAATAATCTGTTTTGGTTTATTGTTTTATCATTCTGTACATTTTCTTGTTAAATTACTTTGCATTCTGTGACACATTTCTAGTCTCACACAGAGTTGCCAGTTAAATATTGTTACTTTCAGTCTAGCATTATTTCTCTCTTATGTAAATAGTTTTCTTTCTTAGTTTATTTATACTTGTTTGTAATTTGTTATTCCTTTTAGTTGCTTTCACCCTTTTCTTTGCTCAATAAATTTGTTTGTGTGAATTTGCAATTTGTCTGTTGCTCTCATTCTGTTGTTCTCATAACAACACGAACCTAACGTGGTCACATTAGCTACCCCTCCCTGTTTCTATAAAACCTTTCTTTTCCATGACATTTGCGGTTTTTACTTCACAAACTGACACAACCTTGAAGTCTACAACCTTGTCACTTCGATCACCCAACACTGTGTAAGTCCATATATAGCACTGTAACCTGTAGAATCACAGCGGCCATCCCCAATGTCTTTTAGAGTGTTAATTAGATTGTTTTGTTCTGTCTCCCAGCAAGCATCAATAACAGGGAAGGCATAGTAGCAATTTTTTCCAGTGAATTTGAAATTAATGAAAGATGCCAACTGCTGAAATTTTGCAAACTGTATGGCACAGTCTAGTCTGTATGGCACTGAAAAATAATCCTGCAGTTGAAGCCATCACCCTTGACTCCAGGAATAGAAGGTTGCATTTGCCAAGTAAATGCACAACCATGTGACCCTTCATTCATTGGATCCACATATGTTGGAGCTCAAGAAAAACTCTTCAAGTAAGTTAGATCTTCTAATGCGCTCAAGATTTCTACCTAGAAATATCCTCGTAAATGTCTACGTTAGTGTAATTTTACCATCTGTGAAGTATGGAAAGGTTTTGTGGGGTTCGTGTACCAATTCCGATTTTGTAAACTCAGTCAATAGTATCCACTGTATGACAGCAAAACTTATAATTTTGATTTACCCAGGGACATGCCTTCAGCCAAAGTTTTAACTTCTTCTCAGTGGCAGAGCATATCATTACATGATAGAACAGATATTTTTACGATCTTTCATAAAGGGCACAATGATGAGCTGCCCATACTCCTATCTGAGAGTATCTATACAAGACAACAAAATACATATTCAATGCAGGGCAAGGACAGCTTAGCAGTGCCAAGATTTGAAACCAGGTAAATGAAAGGTTCTCGGGCGCATAGAGGTTCCATTCTGTGGAACTTGGTTAGCTTTAAGGAACATGATATTCCACATTTGAGCAAAAAAGACCTGTATCAGCGAATAAGAACGAGGGATATGTTAAAGAATTTAAATTTGATAAAATTGCCTCTCAAGCGTGCGCCGCAGAGATAGTGATTTTATTTATAATTGACTTCATAGCATGCAAATATATAAATTTCTTTATATATTTTTCCCTAGCGATGCTACAGTGTATATGGAATTTAACTGATGAGTGGACCAACTCTTTGTTGGTCTACGAAACAGACCTGTATTAAAGTCCATATGAATCTATATTGAGTAGAAACACATTGTTAAATTTCTATATATAAGTTTCCCTCAATTCAAGAATTTCAGAAGTACTGGACAGCAAATAAGAAACCAAAAACCACAGAGAGATGTAAGCTGTCCAAAGAAACCTTCACCCTGCTTAAACAGTGGGACCGTATGCAGAAGGAGGATGGATTGTTGTGGCGAAAGATCCATGATCAGTACCTTGGCTAAACTAAGCAGCTTCTACTCCCGCACTCCCTTAAAGAGAAAGTTCTGAGAAGCTTCCATGATGATCTTGGACATCAAGGTATCGAGAGGACCTTACAGCTTATAAGGACACGCTTTTATTGGCCGAGAATACATGCTGATGTCGAAAGGTGGATCAAATGTTGCAAACATTGTACCCTAGCCAAGATGCCACAGCCTCGCATTCATACTCCGATGGGAAGTCTCTTAGCAGCTCAGCCATTGGAAGTGCTAGCAGCTGACTTTACTGTTCTTAAACCTGCTACTGATGGGCGTGAAAATGTGCTGGTAATGACGGATGTCTTCACCAAGTTTACACACACAGTGCCCGCCAGAGATCGGAAAGCATCAACCACTGCCAAGGTGCTGGTTAGAGAATGGGTTCTTTGATACGGAGTGCCCAAGAGAATTCACTCTGACCAGGGAAGGAACTTCGAGAGCGAGCTGATACAGGAATTATGTCGTCTCCATGGCCTTAAGAAGTCGAGGACCACACCTTACCATCCAGAAGGAAATGCCTAGTGCGAAAGGTTTAACCGCTCAATGCATGATCTTCTGAGGACACTTCCCAGTGAAAAGAAGAAGAAGTGGCCAGAACACCTTCCAGAGCTTCTCTATGCTTATAATGCTACTCCACATTCACCAACAGGTTACACACCCTACTATCTCCTGTTTAGCAGAGAACCAAAGCTTCCTGTTGACATACTTCTGGGAGAAGAACAACCAAGCAAGGACCCACCAAACAGTGTCGATGCATGGCTAGCGACACACAAGTCTCGCCTAAGGGACGCTTACCAAAAAGCAGGGGAGCGTCTCCAGCAGGCAGCCCAAAACAGAAAAGCTCTGCATGACAAGAAAACAAAAGATTCTTAGCCAGTCAAGCTTGGTCATCTTATTTGCCTGAGAAACCGAGTGCAAGGATGTAACAAGATCCAGGATGCCTGGTCTAGCACCCCCTACAGAGTGCTTGAATTACCTGACAAGAACGGAGCAGTTTATGCTGTTGAACGAGCTGATGGTACTGGTGATTTGCGACAAGTCCACCGAACAGCCATGCAGATTTGCCCCAGCGAACCTCACACTTGTCAGCCTGTGAGACCATCTAGTAAAAGAACAATGCAGCACAGCAGAGAAACAGACGAGTTCCAGAGAAAGGGAGAATCAGACACCAAAGATATTATCATTGCAGTTCCTAAAAGAGGAAATGCGAGAACTGACCCAGTTCCTGTCCCAGAGACACCAACAGAAGTTCCTGACGACCCTGAAGCTGAAAGAGATGAGCCACCAGAACCAGAAATTGCAGATGAAGCAGAACCCCCTCTGCGCAGATCCGGGCAAACAACTGCAGGAAAGCATGGAAACCTGCACAAGGAGCCACGTTCGACAGTAAACATTAACTCTCTAGTAGCTTTTCATTTAGTTAATTTGATTTTGCGAACTCTTAAAACGTACAAGCAACACTAGTTCTAAGTATAACTAATTCTAAGTCTTAGGTCACAAGAATTTGTCGAGGACGACACCCTTAGAGCAGGGGAGTGTGTGACCAGGTTCACAATTTATTAGTCTAGACATTTTAGTTTTCTTCACAAATATGTTGAAATAGAAACAAAGGAAGTTGTGTAGTAATCTAGCTTTGTGTCACAAACACAAACCACAGTTATGTCATTTTAGCCTGTTTCAGAGCATAATTGCTAATGTGTAGGCAGCTTATTTCCTTTCTAGTAAACAGGAAGTTGCAAATGAATAAGGCTTACTTTGTTCAATAGCTGTCCTAGGACATGTATGAATCTAGGCTTGGAATATTGTGGTTGATTAGTGCATGCCTATGCCTTTAGTAATAGGATGTAACCCAGTCTACAAACATGTAGGTATATTCGCAGTTTCAAGCTAGAATTAGTTCAGTTGCATTCAAGCCTTTCCAGACTACACAGCTCTGAAGCCTTAGAATATTCTAGTTTGGCCAAGCAAGCTTCTCTTCAGTGCCGTGGTATGTTACTTTCTTGTTAACATGTTCATAGTAAGTTGAACTTGTGGCCTGATCATTCAGTTCTGTTAGGATTATTTGTTACTTAATTAGCTTTTCATTGCAATTAGCTTACCATACTGTCCTGTTTAGTTGTTTTGGAGTAAGTTCAGCTCGTTTGACCACATATGTTTCTGCTCATGTTTCACTGGATTCCTTGCTAATTGTCTTGGTTTCACTAAATTGCTTAGCATTTCATTGTGTTACTTGTTTATGAGTTCAGTTGTGAAATATATATGTGGTGCAATCTGAGGATCCAGTTCATAGTTTTTGACCTTTCCAGTTTCTTAGCTGTCATCACTTTGTAGTGTTAATAGCCAAGTTATTGATAGTTACTTTGTTTAGTGTGTTTTCTGTTATTTGGCCACACAATTGTCTTGCTTGTGCTCCAAATTTGTTAGTTTCCTTTTATTTGGCCAATAATCTGTTTTGGTTTATTGTTTTATCATTCTGTACATTTTCTTGTTAAATTACTTTGCATTCTGTGACACATTTCTAGTCTCACACAGAGTTGCCAGTTAAATATTGTTACTTTCAGTCTAGCATTATTTCTCTCTTATGTAAATAGTTTTCTTTCTTAGTTTATTTATACTTGTTTGTAATTTGTTATTCCTTTTAGTTGCTTTCACCCTTTTCTTTGCTCAATAAATTTGTTTGTGTGAATTTGCAATTTGTCTGTTGCTCTCATTCTGTTGTTCTCATAACAACACGAACCTAACGTGGTCACATTAGCTACCCCTCCCTGTTTCTATAAAACCTTTCTTTTCCATGACATTTGCGGTTTTTACTTCACAAACTGACACAACCTTGAAGTCTACAACCTTGTCACTTCGATCACCCAACACTGTGTAAGTCCATATATAGCACTGTAACCTGTAGAATCACAGCGGCCATCCCCAATGTCTTTTAGAGTGTTAATTAGATTGTTTTGTTCTGTCTCCCAGCAAGCATCAATAACAGGGAAGGCATAGTAGCAATTTTTTCCAGTGAATTTGAAATTAATGAAAGATGCCAACTGCTGAAATTTTGCAAACTGTATGGCACAGTCTAGTCTGTATGGCACTGAAAAATAATCCTGCAGTTGAAGCCATCACCCTTGACTCCAGGAATAGAAGGTTGCATTTGCCAAGTAAATGCACAACCATGTGACCCTTCATTCATTGGATCCACATATGTTGGAGCTCAAGAAAAACTCTTCAAGTAAGTTAGATCTTCTAATGCGCTCAAGATTTCTACCTAGAAATATCCTCGTAAATGTCTACGTTAGTGTAATTTTACCATCTGTGAAGTATGGAAAGGTTTTGTGGGGTTCGTGTACCAATTCCGATTTTGTAAACTCAGTCAATAGTATCCACTGTATGACAGCAAAACTTATAATTTTGATTTACCCAGGGACATGCCTTCAGCCAAAGTTTTAACTTCTTCTCAGTGGCAGAGCATATCATTACATGATAGAACAGATATTTTTACGATCTTTCATAAAGGGCACAATGATGAGCTGCCCATACTCCTATCTGAGAGTATCTATACAAGACAACAAAATACATATTCAATGCAGGGCAAGGACAGCTTAGCAGTGCCAAGATTTGAAACCAGGTAAATGAAAGGTTCTCGGGCGCATAGAGGTTCCATTCTGTGGAACTTGGTTAGCTTTAAGGAACATGATATTCCACATTTGAGCAAAAAAGACCTGTATCAGCGAATAAGAACGAGGGATATGTTAAAGAATTTAAATTTGATAAAATTGCCTCTCAAGCGTGCGCCGCAGAGATAGTGATTTTATTTATAATTGACTTCATAGCATGCAAATATATAAATTTCTTTATATATTTTTCCCTAGCGATGCTACAGTGTATATGGAATTTAACTGATGAGTGGACCAACTCTTTGTTGGTCTACGAAACAGACCTGTATTAAAGTCCATATGAATCTATATTGAGTAGAAACACATTGTTAAATTTCTATATATAAGTTTCCCTCAATTCAAGAATTTCAGAAGTACTGGACAGCAAATAAGAAACCAAAAACCACAGAGAGATGTAAGCTGTCCAAAGAAACCTTCACCCTGCTTAAACAGTGGGACCGTATGCAGAAGGAGGATGGATTGTTGTGGCGAAAGATCCATGATCAGTACCTTGGCTAAACTAAGCAGCTTCTACTCCCGCACTCCCTTAAAGAGAAAGTTCTGAGAAGCTTCCATGATGATCTTGGACATCAAGGTATCGAGAGGACCTTACAGCTTATAAGGACACGCTTTTATTGGCCGAGAATACATGCTGATGTCGAAAGGTGGATCAAATGTTGCAAACATTGTACCCTAGCCAAGATGCCACAGCCTCGCATTCATACTCCGATGGGAAGTCTCTTAGCAGCTCAGCCATTGGAAGTGCTAGCAGCTGACTTTACTGTTCTTAAACCTGCTACTGATGGGCGTGAAAATGTGCTGGTAATGACGGATGTCTTCACCAAGTTTACACACACAGTGCCCGCCAGAGATCGGAAAGCATCAACCACTGCCAAGGTGCTGGTTAGAGAATGGGTTCTTTGATACGGAGTGCCCAAGAGAATTCACTCTGACCAGGGAAGGAACTTCGAGAGCGAGCTGATACAGGAATTATGTCGTCTCCATGGCCTTAAGAAGTCGAGGACCACACCTTACCATCCAGAAGGAAATGCCTAGTGCGAAAGGTTTAACCGCTCAATGCATGATCTTCTGAGGACACTTCCCAGTGAAAAGAAGAAGAAGTGGCCAGAACACCTTCCAGAGCTTCTCTATGCTTATAATGCTACTCCACATTCACCAACAGGTTACACACCCTACTATCTCCTGTTTAGCAGAGAACCAAAGCTTCCTGTTGACATACTTCTGGGAGAAGAACAACCAAGCAAGGACCCACCAAACAGTGTCGATGCATGGCTAGCGACACACAAGTCTCGCCTAAGGGACGCTTACCAAAAAGCAGGGGAGCGTCTCCAGCAGGCAGCCCAAAACAGAAAAGCTCTGCATGACAAGAAAACAAAAGATTCTTAGCCAGTCAAGCTTGGTCATCTTATTTGCCTGAGAAACCGAGTGCAAGGATGTAACAAGATCCAGGATGCCTGGTCTAGCACCCCCTACAGAGTGCTTGAATTACCTGACAAGAACGGAGCAGTTTATGCTGTTGAACGAGCTGATGGTACTGGTGATTTGCGACAAGTCCACCGAACAGCCATGCAGATTTGCCCCAGCGAACCTCACACTTGTCAGCCTGTGAGACCATCTAGTAAAAGAACAATGCAGCACAGCAGAGAAACAGACGAGTTCCAGAGAAAGGGAGAATCAGACACCAAAGATATTATCATTGCAGTTCCTAAAAGAGGAAATGCGAGAACTGACCCAGTTCCTGTCCCAGAGACACCAACAGAAGTTCCTGACGACCCTGAAGCTGAAAGAGATGAGCCACCAGAACCAGAAATTGCAGATGAAGCAGAACCCCCTCTGCGCAGATCCGGGCAAACAACTGCAGGAAAGCATGGAAACCTGCACAAGGAGCCACGTTCGACAGTAAACATTAACTCTCTAGTAGCTTTTCATTTAGTTAATTTGATTTTGCGAACTCTTAAAACGTACAAGCAACACTAGTTCTAAGTATAACTAATTCTAAGTCTTAGGTCACAAGAATTTGTCGAGGACGACACCCTTAGAGCAGGGGAGTGTGTGACCAGGTTCACAATTTATTAGTCTAGACATTTTAGTTTTCTTCACAAATATGTTGAAATAGAAACAAAGGAAGTTGTGTAGTAATCTAGCTTTGTGTCACAAACACAAACCACAGTTATGTCATTTTAGCCTGTTTCAGAGCATAATTGCTAATGTGTAGGCAGCTTATTTCCTTTCTAGTAAACAGGAAGTTGCAAATGAATAAGGCTTACTTTGTTCAATAGCTGTCCTAGGACATGTATGAATCTAGGCTTGGAATATTGTGGTTGATTAGTGCATGCCTATGCCTTTAGTAATAGGATGTAACCCAGTCTACAAACATGTAGGTATATTCGCAGTTTCAAGCTAGAATTAGTTCAGTTGCATTCAAGCCTTTCCAGACTACACAGCTCTGAAGCCTTAGAATATTCTAGTTTGGCCAAGCAAGCTTCTCTTCAGTGCCGTGGTATGTTACTTTCTTGTTAACATGTTCATAGTAAGTTGAACTTGTGGCCTGATCATTCAGTTCTGTTAGGATTATTTGTTACTTAATTAGCTTTTCATTGCAATTAGCTTACCATACTGTCCTGTTTAGTTGTTTTGGAGTAAGTTCAGCTCGTTTGACCACATATGTTTCTGCTCATGTTTCACTGGATTCCTTGCTAATTGTCTTGGTTTCACTAAATTGCTTAGCATTTCATTGTGTTACTTGTTTATGAGTTCAGTTGTGAAATATATATGTGGTGCAATCTGAGGATCCAGTTCATAGTTTTTGACCTTTCCAGTTTCTTAGCTGTCATCACTTTGTAGTGTTAATAGCCAAGTTATTGATAGTTACTTTGTTTAGTGTGTTTTCTGTTATTTGGCCACACAATTGTCTTGCTTGTGCTCCAAATTTGTTAGTTTCCTTTTATTTGGCCAATAATCTGTTTTGGTTTATTGTTTTATCATTCTGTACATTTTCTTGTTAAATTACTTTGCATTCTGTGACACATTTCTAGTCTCACACAGAGTTGCCAGTTAAATATTGTTACTTTCAGTCTAGCATTATTTCTCTCTTATGTAAATAGTTTTCTTTCTTAGTTTATTTATACTTGTTTGTAATTTGTTATTCCTTTTAGTTGCTTTCACCCTTTTCTTTGCTCAATAAATTTGTTTGTGTGAATTTGCAATTTGTCTGTTGCTCTCATTCTGTTGTTCTCATAACAACACGAACCTAACGTGGTCACATTAGCTACCCCTCCCTGTTTCTATAAAACCTTTCTTTTCCATGACATTTGCGGTTTTTACTTCACAAACTGACACAACCTTGAAGTCTACAACCTTGTCACTTCGATCACCCAACACTGTGTAAGTCCATATATAGCACTGTAACCTGTAGAATCACAGCGGCCATCCCCAATGTCTTTTAGAGTGTTAATTAGATTGTTTTGTTCTGTCTCCCAGCAAGCATCAATAACAGGGAAGGCATAGTAGCAATTTTTTCCAGTGAATTTGAAATTAATGAAAGATGCCAACTGCTGAAATTTTGCAAACTGTATGGCACAGTCTAGTCTGTATGGCACTGAAAAATAATCCTGCAGTTGAAGCCATCACCCTTGACTCCAGGAATAGAAGGTTGCATTTGCCAAGTAAATGCACAACCATGTGACCCTTCATTCATTGGATCCACATATGTTGGAGCTCAAGAAAAACTCTTCAAGTAAGTTAGATCTTCTAATGCGCTCAAGATTTCTACCTAGAAATATCCTCGTAAATGTCTACGTTAGTGTAATTTTACCATCTGTGAAGTATGGAAAGGTTTTGTGGGGTTCGTGTACCAATTCCGATTTTGTAAACTCAGTCAATAGTATCCACTGTATGACAGCAAAACTTATAATTTTGATTTACCCAGGGACATGCCTTCAGCCAAAGTTTTAACTTCTTCTCAGTGGCAGAGCATATCATTACATGATAGAACAGATATTTTTACGATCTTTCATAAAGGGCACAATGATGAGCTGCCCATACTCCTATCTGAGAGTATCTATACAAGACAACAAAATACATATTCAATGCAGGGCAAGGACAGCTTAGCAGTGCCAAGATTTGAAACCAGGTAAATGAAAGGTTCTCGGGCGCATAGAGGTTCCATTCTGTGGAACTTGGTTAGCTTTAAGGAACATGATATTCCACATTTGAGCAAAAAAGACCTGTATCAGCGAATAAGAACGAGGGATATGTTAAAGAATTTAAATTTGATAAAATTGCCTCTCAAGCGTGCGCCGCAGAGATAGTGATTTTATTTATAATTGACTTCATAGCATGCAAATATATAAATTTCTTTATATATTTTTCCCTAGCGATGCTACAGTGTATATGGAATTTAACTGATGAGTGGACCAACTCTTTGTTGGTCTACGAAACAGACCTGTATTAAAGTCCATATGAATCTATATTGAGTAGAAACACATTGTTAAATTTCTATATATAAGTTTCCCTCAATTCAAGAATTTCAGAAGTACTGGACAGCAAATAAGAAACCAAAAACCACAGAGAGATGTAAGCTGTCCAAAGAAACCTTCACCCTGCTTAAACAGTGGGACCGTATGCAGAAGGAGGATGGATTGTTGTGGCGAAAGATCCATGATCAGTACCTTGGCTAAACTAAGCAGCTTCTACTCCCGCACTCCCTTAAAGAGAAAGTTCTGAGAAGCTTCCATGATGATCTTGGACATCAAGGTATCGAGAGGACCTTACAGCTTATAAGGACACGCTTTTATTGGCCGAGAATACATGCTGATGTCGAAAGGTGGATCAAATGTTGCAAACATTGTACCCTAGCCAAGATGCCACAGCCTCGCATTCATACTCCGATGGGAAGTCTCTTAGCAGCTCAGCCATTGGAAGTGCTAGCAGCTGACTTTACTGTTCTTAAACCTGCTACTGATGGGCGTGAAAATGTGCTGGTAATGACGGATGTCTTCACCAAGTTTACACACACAGTGCCCGCCAGAGATCGGAAAGCATCAACCACTGCCAAGGTGCTGGTTAGAGAATGGGTTCTTTGATACGGAGTGCCCAAGAGAATTCACTCTGACCAGGGAAGGAACTTCGAGAGCGAGCTGATACAGGAATTATGTCGTCTCCATGGCCTTAAGAAGTCGAGGACCACACCTTACCATCCAGAAGGAAATGCCTAGTGCGAAAGGTTTAACCGCTCAATGCATGATCTTCTGAGGACACTTCCCAGTGAAAAGAAGAAGAAGTGGCCAGAACACCTTCCAGAGCTTCTCTATGCTTATAATGCTACTCCACATTCACCAACAGGTTACACACCCTACTATCTCCTGTTTAGCAGAGAACCAAAGCTTCCTGTTGACATACTTCTGGGAGAAGAACAACCAAGCAAGGACCCACCAAACAGTGTCGATGCATGGCTAGCGACACACAAGTCTCGCCTAAGGGACGCTTACCAAAAAGCAGGGGAGCGTCTCCAGCAGGCAGCCCAAAACAGAAAAGCTCTGCATGACAAGAAAACAAAAGATTCTTAGCCAGTCAAGCTTGGTCATCTTATTTGCCTGAGAAACCGAGTGCAAGGATGTAACAAGATCCAGGATGCCTGGTCTAGCACCCCCTACAGAGTGCTTGAATTACCTGACAAGAACGGAGCAGTTTATGCTGTTGAACGAGCTGATGGTACTGGTGATTTGCGACAAGTCCACCGAACAGCCATGCAGATTTGCCCCAGCGAACCTCACACTTGTCAGCCTGTGAGACCATCTAGTAAAAGAACAATGCAGCACAGCAGAGAAACAGACGAGTTCCAGAGAAAGGGAGAATCAGACACCAAAGATATTATCATTGCAGTTCCTAAAAGAGGAAATGCGAGAACTGACCCAGTTCCTGTCCCAGAGACACCAACAGAAGTTCCTGACGACCCTGAAGCTGAAAGAGATGAGCCACCAGAACCAGAAATTGCAGATGAAGCAGAACCCCCTCTGCGCAGATCCGGGCAAACAACTGCAGGAAAGCATGGAAACCTGCACAAGGAGCCACGTTCGACAGTAAACATTAACTCTCTAGTAGCTTTTCATTTAGTTAATTTGATTTTGCGAACTCTTAAAACGTACAAGCAACACTAGTTCTAAGTATAACTAATTCTAAGTCTTAGGTCACAAGAATTTGTCGAGGACGACACCCTTAGAGCAGGGGAGTGTGTGACCAGGTTCACAATTTATTAGTCTAGACATTTTAGTTTTCTTCACAAATATGTTGAAATAGAAACAAAGGAAGTTGTGTAGTAATCTAGCTTTGTGTCACAAACACAAACCACAGTTATGTCATTTTAGCCTGTTTCAGAGCATAATTGCTAATGTGTAGGCAGCTTATTTCCTTTCTAGTAAACAGGAAGTTGCAAATGAATAAGGCTTACTTTGTTCAATAGCTGTCCTAGGACATGTATGAATCTAGGCTTGGAATATTGTGGTTGATTAGTGCATGCCTATGCCTTTAGTAATAGGATGTAACCCAGTCTACAAACATGTAGGTATATTCGCAGTTTCAAGCTAGAATTAGTTCAGTTGCATTCAAGCCTTTCCAGACTACACAGCTCTGAAGCCTTAGAATATTCTAGTTTGGCCAAGCAAGCTTCTCTTCAGTGCCGTGGTATGTTACTTTCTTGTTAACATGTTCATAGTAAGTTGAACTTGTGGCCTGATCATTCAGTTCTGTTAGGATTATTTGTTACTTAATTAGCTTTTCATTGCAATTAGCTTACCATACTGTCCTGTTTAGTTGTTTTGGAGTAAGTTCAGCTCGTTTGACCACATATGTTTCTGCTCATGTTTCACTGGATTCCTTGCTAATTGTCTTGGTTTCACTAAATTGCTTAGCATTTCATTGTGTTACTTGTTTATGAGTTCAGTTGTGAAATATATATGTGGTGCAATCTGAGGATCCAGTTCATAGTTTTTGACCTTTCCAGTTTCTTAGCTGTCATCACTTTGTAGTGTTAATAGCCAAGTTATTGATAGTTACTTTGTTTAGTGTGTTTTCTGTTATTTGGCCACACAATTGTCTTGCTTGTGCTCCAAATTTGTTAGTTTCCTTTTATTTGGCCAATAATCTGTTTTGGTTTATTGTTTTATCATTCTGTACATTTTCTTGTTAAATTACTTTGCATTCTGTGACACATTTCTAGTCTCACACAGAGTTGCCAGTTAAATATTGTTACTTTCAGTCTAGCATTATTTCTCTCTTATGTAAATAGTTTTCTTTCTTAGTTTATTTATACTTGTTTGTAATTTGTTATTCCTTTTAGTTGCTTTCACCCTTTTCTTTGCTCAATAAATTTGTTTGTGTGAATTTGCAATTTGTCTGTTGCTCTCATTCTGTTGTTCTCGTAACAACACGAACCTAATGTGGTCACATTAGCTACCCCTCCCTGTTTCTATAAAACCTTTCTTTTCCATGACATTTGCGGTTTTTACTTCACAAACTGACACAACCTTGAAGTCTACAACCTTGTCACTTCGATCACCCAACACTGTGTAAGTCCATATATAGCACTGTAACCTGTAGAATCACAGCGGCCATCCCCAATGTCTTTTAGAGTGTTAATTAGATTGTTTTGTTCTGTCTCCCAGCAAGCATCAATAACAGGGAAGGCATAGTAGCAATTTTTTCCAGTGAATTTGAAATTAATGAAAGATGCCAACTGCTGAAATTTTGCAAACTGTATGGCACAGTCTAGTCTGTATGGCACTGAAAAATAATCCTGCAGTTGAAGCCATCACCCTTGACTCCAGGAATAGAAGGTTGCATTTGCCAAGTAAATGCACAACCATGTGACCCTTCATTCATTGGATCCACATATGTTGGAGCTCAAGAAAAACTCTTCAAGTAAGTTAGATCTTCTAATGCGCTCAAGATTTCTACCTAGAAATATCCTCGTAAATGTCTACGTTAGTGTAATTTTACCATCTGTGAAGTATGGAAAGGTTTTGTGGGGTTCGTGTACCAATTCCGATTTTGTAAACTCAGTCAATAGTATCCACTGTATGACAGCAAAACTTATAATTTTGATTTACCCAGGGACATGCCTTCAGCCAAAGTTTTAACTTCTTCTCAGTGGCAGAGCATATCATTACATGATAGAACAGATATTTTTACGATCTTTCATAAAGGGCACAATGATGAGCTGCCCATACTCCTATCTGAGAGTATCTATACAAGACAACAAAATACATATTCAATGCAGGGCAAGGACAGCTTAGCAGTGCCAAGATTTGAAACCAGGTAAATGAAAGGTTCTCGGGCGCATAGAGGTTCCATTCTGTGGAACTTGGTTAGCTTTAAGGAACATGATATTCCACATTTGAGCAAAAAAGACCTGTATCAGCGAATAAGAACGAGGGATATGTTAAAGAATTTAAATTTGATAAAATTGCCTCTCAAGCGCGCGCCGCAGAGATAGTGATTTTATTTATAATTGACTTCATAGCATGCAAATATATAAATTTCTTTATATATTTTTCCCTAGCGATGCTACAGTGTATATGGAATTTAACTGATGAGTGGACCAACTCTTTGTTGGTCTACGAAACAGACCTGTATTAAAGTCCATATGAATCTATATTGAGTAGAAACACATTGTTAAATTTCTATATATAAGTTTCCCTCAATTCAAGAATTTCAGAAGTACTGGACAGCAAATAAGAAACCAAAAACCACAGAGAGATGTAAGCTGTCCAAAGAAACCTTCACCCTGCTTAAACAGTGGGACCGTATGCAGAAGGAGGATGGATTGTTGTGGCGAAAGATCCATGATCAGTACCTTGGCTAAACTAAGCAGCTTCTACTCCCGCACTCCCTTAAAGAGAAAGTTCTGAGAAGCTTCCATGATGATCTTGGACATCAAGGTATCGAGAGGACCTTACAGCTTATAAGGACACGCTTTTATTGGCCGAGAATACATGCTGATGTCGAAAGGTGGATCAAATGTTGCAAACATTGTACCCTAGCCAAGATGCCACAGCCTCGCATTCATACTCCGATGGGAAGTCTCTTAGCAGCTCAGCCATTGGAAGTGCTAGCAGCTGACTTTACTGTTCTTAAACCTGCTACTGATGGGCGTGAAAATGTGCTGGTAATGACGGATGTCTTCACCAAGTTTACACACACAGTGCCCGCCAGAGATCGGAAAGCATCAACCACTGCCAAGGTGCTGGTTAGAGAATGGGTTCTTTGATACGGAGTGCCCAAGAGAATTCACTCTGACCAGGGAAGGAACTTCGAGAGCGAGCTGATACAGGAATTATGTCGTCTCCATGGCCTTAAGAAGTCGAGGACCACACCTTACCATCCAGAAGGAAATGCCTAGTGCGAAAGGTTTAACCGCTCAATGCATGATCTTCTGAGGACACTTCCCAGTGAAAAGAAGAAGAAGTGGCCAGAACACCTTCCAGAGCTTCTCTATGCTTATAATGCTACTCCACATTCACCAACAGGTTACACACCCTACTATCTCCTGTTTAGCAGAGAACCAAAGCTTCCTGTTGACATACTTCTGGGAGAAGAACAACCAAGCAAGGACCCACCAAACAGTGTCGATGCATGGCTAGCAACACACAAGTCTCGCCTAAGGGACGCTTACCAAAAAGCAGGGGAGCGTCTCCAGCAGGCAGCCCAAAACAGAAAAGCTCTGCATGACAAGAAAACAAAAGATTCTTAGCCAGTCAAGCTTGGTCATCTTATTTGCCTGAGAAACCGAGTGCAAGGATGTAACAAGATCCAGGATGCCTGGTCTAGCACCCCCTACAGAGTGCTTGAATTACCTGACAAGAACGGAGCAGTTTATGCTGTTGAACGAGCTGATGGTACTGGTGATTTGCGACAAGTCCACCGAACAGCCATGCAGATTTGCCCCAGCGAACCTCACACTTGTCAGCCTGTGAGACCATCTAGTAAAAGAACAATGCAGCACAGCAGAGAAACAGACGAGTTCCAGAGAAAGGGAGAATCAGACACCAAAGATATTATCATTGCAGTTCCTAAAAGAGGAAATGCGAGAACTGACCCAGTTCCTGTCCCAGAGACACCAACAGAAGTTCCTGACGACCCTGAAGCTGAAAGAGATGAGCCACCAGAACCAGAAATTGCAGATGAAGCAGAACCCCCTCTGCGCAGATCCGGGCAAACAACTGCAGGAAAGCATGGAAACCTGCACAAGGAGCCACGTTCGACAGTAAACATTAACTCTCTAGTAGCTTTTCATTTAGTTAATTTGATTTTGCGAACTCTTAAAACGTACAAGCAACACTAGTTCTAAGTATAACTAATTCTAAGTCTTAGGTCACAAGAATTTGTCGAGGACGACACCCTTAGAGCAGGGGAGTGTGTGACCAGGTTCACAATTTATTAGTCTAGACATTTTAGTTTTCTTCACAAATATGTTGAAATAGAAACAAAGGAAGTTGTGTAGTAATCTAGCTTTGTGTCACAAACACAAACCACAGTTATGTCATTTTAGCCTGTTTCAGAGCATAATTGCTAATGTGTAGGCAGCTTATTTCCTTTCTAGTAAACAGGAAGTTGCAAATGAATAAGGCTTACTTTGTTCAATAGCTGTCCTAGGACATGTATGAATCTAGGCTTGGAATATTGTGGTTGATTAGTGCATGCCTATGCCTTTAGTAATAGGATGTAACCCAGTCTACAAACATGTAGGTATATTCGCAGTTTCAAGCTAGAATTAGTTCAGTTGCATTCAAGCCTTTCCAGACTACACAGCTCTGAAGCCTTAGAATATTCTAGTTTGGCCAAGCAAGCTTCTCTTCAGTGCCGTGGTATGTTACTTTCTTGTTAACATGTTCATAGTAAGTTGAACTTGTGGCCTGATCATTCAGTTCTGTTAGGATTATTTGTTACTTAATTAGCTTTTCATTGCAATTAGCTTACCATACTGTCCTGTTTAGTTGTTTTGGAGTAAGTTCAGTTCGTTTGGCCACATATCTCTCTGCTCATGTTTCACTGGATTCCTTGCTAATTGTCTTGGTTTCACTAAATTGCTTAGCATTTCATTGTGTTACTTGTTTATGAGTTCAGTTGTGAAATATATATGTGGTGTAATCTGAGGATCCAGTTCATAGTTTTTGACCTTTCCAGTTTCTTAGCTGTCATCACTTTGTAGTGTTAATAGCCAAGTTATTGATAGTTACTTTGTTTAGTGTGTTTTCTGTTATTTGGCCACACAATTGTCTTGCTTGTGCTCCAAATTTGTTAGTTTCCTTTTATTTGGCCAATAATCTGTTTTGGTTTATTGTTTTATCATTCTGTACATTTTCTTGTTAAATTACTTTGCATTCTGTGACACATTTCTAGTCTCACACAGAGTTGCCAGTTAAATATTGTTACTTTCAGTCTAGCATTATTTCTCTCTTATGTAAATAGTTTTCTTTCTTAGTTTATTTATACTTGTTTGTAATTTGTTATTCCTTTTAGTTGCTTTCACCCTTTTCTTTGCTCAATAAATTTGTTTGTGTGAATTTGCAATTTGTCTGTTGCTCTCATTCTGTTGTTCTCGTAACAACACGAACCTAATGTGGTCACATTAGCTACCCCTCCCTGTTTCTATAAAACCTTTCTTTTCCATGACATTTGCGGTTTTTACTTCACAAACTGACACAACCTTGAAGTCTACAACCTTGTCACTTCGATCACCCAACACTGTGTAAGTCCATATATAGCACTGTAACCTGTAGAATCACAGCGGCCATCCCCAATGTCTTTTAGAGTGTTAATTAGATTGTTTTGTTCTGTCTCCCAGCAAGCATCAATAACAGGGAAGGCATAGTAGCAATTTTTTCCAGTGAATTTGAAATTAATGAAAGATGCCAACTGCTGAAATTTTGCAAACTGTATGGCACAGTCTAGTCTGTATGGCACTGAAAAATAATCCTGCAGTTGAAGCCATCACCCTTGACTCCAGGAATAGAAGGTTGCATTTGCCAAGTAAATGCACAACCATGTGACCCTTCATTCATTGGATACCACATATGTTGGAGCTCAAGAAAAACTCTTCAAGTAAGTTAGATCTTCTAATGCGCTCAAGATTTCTACCTAGAAATATCCTCTTAAATGTCTACGTTAGTGTAATTTTACCATCTGTGAAGTATGGAAAGGTTTTGTGGGGTTCGTGTACCAATTCCGATTTTGTAAACTCAGTCAATAGTATCCACTGTATGAAAGCAAAACTTATAATTTTGATTTACCCAGGGACATGCCTTCAGCCAAAGTTTTAACTTCTTCTCAGTGGCAGAGCATATCATTACATGATAGAACAGATATTTTTACGATCTTTCATAAAGGGCACAATGATGAGCTGCCCATACTCCTATCTGAGAGTATCTATACAAGACAACAAAATACATATTCAATGCAGGGCAAGGACAGCTTAGCAGTGCCAAGATTTGAAACCAGGTAAATGAAAGGTTCTCGGGCGCATAGAGGTTCCATTCTGTGGAACTTGGTTAGCTTTAAGGAACATGATATTCCACATTTGAGCAAAAAAGACCTGTATCAGCGAATAAGAACGAGGGATATGTTAAAGAATTTAAATTTGATAAAATTGCCTCTCAAGCGTGCGCCGCAGAGATAGTGATTTTATTTATAATTGACTTCATAGCATGCAAATATATAAATTTCTTTATATATTTTTCCCTAGCGATGCTACAGTGTATATGGAATTTAACTGATGAGTGGACCAACTCTTTGTTGGTCTACGAAACAGACCTGTATTAAAGTCCATATGAATCTATATTGAGTAGAAACACATTGTTAAATTTCTATATATAAGTTTCCCTCAATTCAAGAATTTCAGAAGTACTGGACAGCAAATAAGAAACCAAAAACCACAGAGAGATGTAAGCTGTCCAAAGAAACCTTCACCCTGCTTAAACAGTGGGACCGTATGCAGAAGGAGGATGGATTGTTGTGGCGAAAGATCCATGATCAGTACCTTGGCTAAACTAAGCAGCTTCTACTCCCGCACTCCCTTAAAGAGAAAGTTCTGAGAAGCTTCCATGATGATCTTGGACATCAAGGTATCGAGAGGACCTTACAGCTTATAAGGACACGCTTTTATTGGCCGAGAATACATGCTGATGTCGAAAGGTGGATCAAATGTTGCAAACATTGTACCCTAGCCAAGATGCCACAGCCTCGCATTCATACTCCGATGGGAAGTCTCTTAGCAGCTCAGCCATTGGAAGTGCTAGCAGCTGACTTTACTGTTCTTAAACCTGCTACTGATGGGCGTGAAAATGTGCTGGTAATGACGGATGTCTTCACCAAGTTTACACACACAGTGCCCGCCAGAGATCGGAAAGCATCAACCACTGCCAAGGTGCTGGTTAGAGAATGGGTTCTTTGATACGGAGTGCCCAAGAGAATTCACTCTGACCAGGGAAGGAACTTCGAGAGCGAGCTGATACAGGAATTATGTCGTCTCCATGGCCTTAAGAAGTCGAGGACCACACCTTACCATCCAGAAGGAAATGCCTAGTGCGAAAGGTTTAACCGCTCAATGCATGATCTTCTGAGGACACTTCCCAGTGAAAAGAAGAAGAAGTGGCCAGAACACCTTCCAGAGCTTCTCTATGCTTATAATGCTACTCCACATTCACCAACAGGTTACACACCCTACTATCTCCTGTTTAGCAGAGAACCAAAGCTTCCTGTTGACATACTTCTGGGAGAAGAACAACCAAGCGAGGACCCACCAAACAGTGTCGATGCATGGCTAGCGACACACAAGTCTCGCCTAAGGGACGCTTACCAAAAAGCAGGGGAGCGTCTCCAGCAGGCAGCCCAAAACAGAAAAGCTCTGCATGACAAGAAAATAAAAGATTCTTAGCCAGTCAAGCTTGGTCATCTTATTTGCCTGAGAAACCGAGTGCAAGGATGTAACAAGATCCAGGATGCCTGGTCTAGCACCCCCTATAGAGTGCTTGAATTACCTGACAAGAACGGAGCAGTTTATGCTGTTGAACGAGCTGATGGTACTGGTGATTTGCGACAAGTCCACCGAACAGCCATGCAGATTTGCCCCAGCGAACCTCACACTTGTCAGCCTGTGAGACCATCTAGTAAAAGAACAATGCAGCACAGCAGAGAAACAGACGAGTTCCAGAGAAAGGGAGAATCAGACACCAAAGATATTATCATTGCAGTTCCTAAAAGAGGAAATGCGAGAACTGACCCAGTTCCTGTCCCAGAGACACCAACAGAAGTTCCTGACGACCCTGAAGCTGAAAGAGATGAGCCACCAGAACCAGAAATTGCAGATGAAGCAGAACCCCCTCTGCGCAGATCCGGGCAAACAACTGCAGGAAAGCATGGAAACCTGCACAAGGAGCCACGTTCGACAGTAAACATTAACTCTCTAGTAGCTTTTCATTTAGTTAATTTGATTTTGCGAACTCTTAAAACGTACAAGCAACACTAGTTCTAAGTATAACTAATTCTAAGTCTTAGGTCACAAGAATTTGTCGAGGACGACACCCTTAGAGCAGGGGAGTGTGTGACCAGGTTCACAATTTATTAGTCTAGACATTTTAGTTTTCTTCACAAATATGTTGAAATAGAAACAAAGGAAGTTGTGTAGTAATCTAGCTTTGTGTCACAAACACAAACCACAGTTATGTCATTTTAGCCTGTTTCAGAGCATAATTGCTAATGTGTAGGCAGCTTATTTCCTTTCTAGTAAACAGGAAGTTGCAAATGAATAAGGCTTACTTTGTTCAATAGCTGTCCTAGGACATGTATGAATCTAGGCTTGGAATATTGTGGTTGATTAGTGCATGCCTATGCCTTTAGTAATAGGATGTAACCCAGTCTACAAACATGTAGGTATATTCGCAGTTTCAAGCTAGAATTAGTTCAGTTGCATTCAAGCCTTTCCAGACTACACAGCTCTGAAGCCTTAGAATATTCTAGTTTGGCCAAGCAAGCTTCTCTTCAGTGCCGTGGTATGTTACTTTCTTGTTAACATGTTCATAGTAAGTTGAACTTGTGGCCTGATCATTCAGTTCTGTTAGGATTATTTGTTACTTAATTAGCTTTTCATTGCAATTAGCTTACCATACTGTCCTGTTTAGTTGTTTTGGAGTAAGTTCAGCTCGTTTGACCACATATGTTTCTGCTCATGTTTCACTGGATTCCTTGCTAATTGTCTTGGTTTCACTAAATTGCTTAGCATTTCATTGTGTTACTTGTTTATGAGTTCAGTTGTGAAATATATATGTGGTGCAATCTGAGGATCCAGTTCATAGTTTTTGACCTTTCCAGTTTCTTAGCTGTCATCACTTTGTAGTGTTAATAGCCAAGTTATTGATAGTTACTTTGTTTAGTGTGTTTTCTGTTATTTGGCCACACAATTGTCTTGCTTGTGCTCCAAATTTGTTAGTTTCCTTTTATTTGGCCAATAATCTGTTTTGGTTTATTGTTTTATCATTCTGTACATTTTCTTGTTAAATTACTTTGCATTCTGTGACACATTTCTAGTCTCACACAGAGTTGCCAGTTAAATATTGTTACTTTCAGTCTAGCATTATTTCTCTCTTATGTAAATAGTTTTCTTTCTTAGTTTATTTATACTTGTTTGTAATTTGTTATTCCTTTTAGTTGCTTTCACCCTTTTCTTTGCTCAATAAATTTGTTTGTGTGAATTTGCAATTTGTCTGTTGCTCTCATTCTGTTGTTCTCATAACAACACGAACCTAACGTGGTCACATTAGCTACCCCTCCCTGTTTCTATAAAACCTTTCTTTTCCATGACATTTGCGGTTTTTACTTCACAAACTGACACAACCTTGAAGTCTACAACCTTGTCACTTCGATCACCCAACACTGTGTAAGTCCATATATAGCACTGTAACCTGTAGAATCACAGCGGCCATCCCCAATGTCTTTTAGAGTGTTAATTAGATTGTTTTGTTCTGTCTCCCAGCAAGCATCAATAACAGGGAAGGCATAGTAGCAATTTTTTCCAGTGAATTTGAAATTAATGAAAGATGCCAACTGCTGAAATTTTGCAAACTGTATGGCACAGTCTAGTCTGTATGGCACTGAAAAATAATCCTGCAGTTGAAGCCATCACCCTTGACTCCAGGAATAGAAGGTTGCATTTGCCAAGTAAATGCACAACCATGTGACCCTTCATTCATTGGATCCACATATGTTGGAGCTCAAGAAAAACTCTTCAAGTATGTTAGATCTTCTAATGCGCTCAAGATTTCTACCTAGAAATATCCTCGTAAATGTCTACGTTAGTGTAATTTTACCATCTGTGAAGTATGGAAAGGTTTTGTGGGGTTCGTGTACCAATTCCGATTTTGTAAACTCAGTCAATAGTATCCACTGTATGACAGCAAAACTTATAATTTTGATTTACCCAGGGACATGCCTTCAGCCAAAGTTTTAACTTCTTCTCAGTGGCAGAGCATATCATTACATGATAGAACAGATATTTTTACGATCTTTCATAAAGGGCACAATGATGAGCTGCCCATACTCCTATCTGAGAGTATCTATACAAGACAACAAAATACATATTCAATGCAGGGCAAGGACAGCTTAGCAGTGCCAAGATTTGAAACCAGGTAAATGAAAGGTTCTCGGGCGCATAGAGGTTCCATTCTGTGGAACTTGGTTAGCTTTAAGGAACATGATATTCCACATTTGAGCAAAAAAGACCTGTATCAGCGAATAAGAACGAGGGATATGTTAAAGAATTTAAATTTGATAAAATTGCCTCTCAAGCGTGCGCCGCAGAGATAGTGATTTTATTTATAATTGACTTCATAGCATGCAAATATATAAATTTCTTTATATATTTTTCCCTAGCGATGCTACAGTGTATATGGAATTTAACTGATGAGTGGACCAACTCTTTGTTGGTCTACGAAACAGACCTGTATTAAAGTCCATATGAATCTATATTGAGTAGAAACACATTGTTAAATTTCTATATATAAGTTCCCCTCAATTCAAGAATTTCAGAAGTACTGGACAGCAAATAAGAAACCAAAAACCACAGAGAGATGTAAGCTGTCCAAAGAAACCTTCACCCTGCTTAAACAGTGGGACCGTATGCAGAAGGAGGATGGATTGTTGTGGCGAAAGATCCATGATCAGTACCTTGGCTAAACTAAGCAGCTTCTACTCCCGCACTCCCTTAAAGAGAAAGTTCTGAGAAGCTTCCATGATGATCTTGGACATCAAGGTATCGAGAGGACCTTACAGCTTATAAGGACACGCTTTTATTGGCCGAGAATACATGCTGATGTCGAAAGGTGGATCAAATGTTGCAAACATTGTACCCTAGCCAAGATGCCACAGCCTCGCATTCATACTCCGATGGGAAGTCTCTTAGCAGCTCAGCCATTGGAAGTGCTAGCGGCTGACTTTACTGTTCTTAAACCTGCTACTGATGGGCGTGAAAATGTGCTGGTAATGACGGATGTCTTCACCAAGTTTACACACACAGTGCCCGCCAGAGATCGGAAAGCATCAACCACTGCCAAGGTGCTGGTTAGAGAATGGGTTCTTTGATACGGAGTGCCCAAGAGAATTCACTCTGACCAGGGAAGGAACTTCGAGAGCGAGCTGATACAGGAATTATGTCGTCTCCATGGCCTTAAGAAGTCGAGGACCACACCTTACCATCCAGAAGGAAATGCCTAGTGCGAAAGGTTTAACCGCTCAATGCATGATCTTCTGAGGACACTTCCCAGTGAAAAGAAGAAGAAGTGGCCAGAACACCTTCCAGAGCTTCTCTATGCTTATAATGCTACTCCACATTCACCAACAGGTTACACACCCTACTATCTCCTGTTTGGCAGAGAACCAAAGCTTCCTGTTGACATACTTCTGGGAGAAGAACAACCAAGCAAGGACCCACCAAACAGTGTCGATGCATGGCTAGTGACACACAAGTCTCGCCTAAGGGACGCTTACCAAAAAGCAGGGGAGCGTCTCCAGCAGGCAGCCCAAAACAGAAAAGCTCTGCATGACAAGAAAATAAAAGATTCTTAGCCAGTCAAGCTTGGTCATCTTATTTGCCTGAGAAACCGAGTGCAAGGATGTAACAAGATCCAGGATGCCTGGTCTAGCACCCCCTACAGAGTGCTTGAATTACCTGACAAGAACGGAGCAGTTTATGCTGTTGAACGAGCTGATGGTACTGGTGATTTGCGACAAGTCCACCGAACAGCCATGCAGATTTGCCCCAGCGAACCTCACACTTGTCAGCCTGTGAGACCATCTAGTAAAAGAACAATGCAGCACAGCAGAGAAACAGACGAGTTCCAGAGAAAGGGAGAATCAGACACCAAAGATATTATCATTGCAGTTCCTAAAAGAGGAAATGCGAGAACTGACCCAGTTCCTGTCCCAGAGACACCAACAGAAGTTCCTGACGACCCTGAAGCTGAAAGAGATGAGCCACCAGAACCAGAAATTGCAGATGAAGCAGAACCCCCTCTGCGCAGATCCGGGCAAACAACTGCAGGAAAGCATGGAAACCTGCACAAGGAGCCACGTTCGACAGTAAACATTAACTCTCTAGTAGCTTTTCATTTAGTTAATTTGATTTTGCGAACTCTTAAAACGTACAAGCAACACTAGTTCTAAGTATAACTAATTCTAAGTCTTAGGTCACAAGAATTTGTCGAGGACGACACCCTTAGAGCAGGGGAGTGTGTGACCAGGTTCACAATTTATTAGTCTAGACATTTTAGTTTTCTTCACAAATATGTTGAAATAGAAACAAAGGAAGTTGTGTAGTAATCTAGCTTTGTGTCACAAACACAAACCACAGTTATGTCATTTTAGCCTGTTTCAGAGCATAATTGCTAATGTGTAGGCAGCTTATTTCCTTTCTAGTAAACAGGAAGTTGCAAATGAATAAGGCTTACTTTGTTCAATAGCTGTCCTAGGACATGTATGAATCTAGGCTTGGAATATTGTGGTTGATTAGTGCATGCCTATGCCTTTAGTAATAGGATGTAACCCAGTCTACAAACATGTAGGTATATTCGCAGTTTCAAGCTAGAATTAGTTCAGTTGCATTCAAGCCTTTCCAGACTACACAGCTCTGAAGCCTTAGAATATTCTAGTTTGGCCAAGCAAGCTTCTCTTCAGTGCCGTGGTATGTTACTTTCTTGTTAACATGTTCATAGTAAGTTGAACTTGTGGCCTGATCATTCAGTTCTGTTAGGATTATTTGTTACTTAATTAGCTTTTCATTGCAATTAGCTTACCATACTGTCCTGTTTAGTTGTTTTGGAGTAAGTTCAGCTCGTTTGACCACATATGTTTCTGCTCATGTTTCACTGGATTCCTTGCTAATTGTCTTGGTTTCACTAAATTGCTTAGCATTTCATTGTGTTACTTGTTTATGAGTTCAGTTGTGAAATATATATGTGGTGCAATCTGAGGATCCAGTTCATAGTTTTTGACCTTTCCAGTTTCTTAGCTGTCATCACTTTGTAGTGTTAATAGCCAAGTTATTGATAGTTACTTTGTTTAGTGTGTTTTCTGTTATTTGGCCACACAATTGTCTTGCTTGTGCTCCAAATTTGTTAGTTTCCTTTTATTTGGCCAATAATCTGTTTTGGTTTATTGTTTTATCATTCTGTACATTTTCTTGTTAAATTACTTTGCATTCTGTGACACATTTCTAGTCTCACACAGAGTTGCCAGTTAAATATTGTTACTTTCAGTCTAGCATTATTTCTCTCTTATGTAAATAGTTTTCTTTCTTAGTTTATTTATACTTGTTTGTAATTTGTTATTCCTTTTAGTTGCTTTCACCCTTTTCTTTGCTCAATAAATTTGTTTGTGTGAATTTGCAATTTGTCTGTTGCTCTCATTCTGTTGTTCTCATAACAACACGAACCTAACGTGGTCACATTAGCTACCCCTCCCTGTTTCTATAAAACCTTTCTTTTCCATGACATTTGCGGTTTTTACTTCACAAACTGACACAACCTTGAAGTCTACAACCTTGTCACTTCGATCACCCAACACTGTGTAAGTCCATATATAGCACTGTAACCTGTAGAATCACAGCGGCCATCCCCAATGTCTTTTAGAGTGTTAATTAGATTGTTTTGTTCTGTCTCCCAGCAAGCATCAATAACAGGGAAGGCATAGTAGCAATTTTTTCCAGTGAATTTGAAATTAATGAAAGATGCCAACTGCTGAAATTTTGCAAACTGTATGGCACAGTCTAGTCTGTATGGCACTGAAAAATAATCCTGCAGTTGAAGCCATCACCCTTGACTCCAGGAATAGAAGGTTGCATTTGCCAAGTAAATGCACAACCATGTGACCCTTCATTCATTGGATCCACATATGTTGGAGCTCAAGAAAAACTCTTCAAGTATGTTAGATCTTCTAATGCGCTCAAGATTTCTACCTAGAAATATCCTCGTAAATGTCTACGTTAGTGTAATTTTACCATCTGTGAAGTATGGAAAGGTTTTGTGGGGTTCGTGTACCAATTCCGATTTTGTAAACTCAGTCAATAGTATCCACTGTATGACAGCAAAACTTATAATTTTGATTTACCCAGGGACATGCCTTCAGCCAAAGTTTTAACTTCTTCTCAGTGGCAGAGCATATCATTACATGATAGAACAGATATTTTTACGATCTTTCATAAAGGGCACAATGATGAGCTGCCCATACTCCTATCTGAGAGTATCTATACAAGACAACAAAATACATATTCAATGCAGGGCAAGGACAGCTTAGCAGTGCCAAGATTTGAAACCAGGTAAATGAAAGGTTCTCGGGCGCATAGAGGTTCCATTCTGTGGAACTTGGTTAGCTTTAAGGAACATGATATTCCACATTTGAGCAAAAAAGACCTGTATCAGCGAATAAGAACGAGGGATATGTTAAAGAATTTAAATTTGATAAAATTGCCTCTCAAGCGTGCGCCGCAGAGATAGTGATTTTATTTATAATTGACTTCATAGCATGCAAATATATAAATTTCTTTATATATTTTTCCCTAGCGATGCTACAGTGTATATGGAATTTAACTGATGAGTGGACCAACTCTTTGTTGGTCTACGAAACAGACCTGTATTAAAGTCCATATGAATCTATATTGAGTAGAAACACATTGTTAAATTTCTATATATAAGTTCCCCTCAATTCAAGAATTTCAGAAGTACTGGACAGCAAATAAGAAACCAAAAACCACAGAGAGATGTAAGCTGTCCAAAGAAACCTTCACCCTGCTTAAACAGTGGGACCGTATGCAGAAGGAGGATGGATTGTTGTGGCGAAAGATCCATGATCAGTACCTTGGCTAAACTAAGCAGCTTCTACTCCCGCACTCCCTTAAAGAGAAAGTTCTGAGAAGCTTCCATGATGATCTTGGACATCAAGGTATCGAGAGGACCTTACAGCTTATAAGGACACGCTTTTATTGGCCGAGAATACATGCTGATGTCGAAAGGTGGATCAAATGTTGCAAACATTGTACCCTAGCCAAGATGCCACAGCCTCGCATTCATACTCCGATGGGAAGTCTCTTAGCAGCTCAGCCATTGGAAGTGCTAGCGGCTGACTTTACTGTTCTTAAACCTGCTACTGATGGGCGTGAAAATGTGCTGGTAATGACGGATGTCTTCACCAAGTTTACACACACAGTGCCCGCCAGAGATCGGAAAGCATCAACCACTGCCAAGGTGCTGGTTAGAGAATGGGTTCTTTGATACGGAGTGCCCAAGAGAATTCACTCTGACCAGGGAAGGAACTTCGAGAGCGAGCTGATACAGGAATTATGTCGTCTCCATGGCCTTAAGAAGTCGAGGACCACACCTTACCATCCAGAAGGAAATGCCTAGTGCGAAAGGTTTAACCGCTCAATGCATGATCTTCTGAGGACACTTCCCAGTGAAAAGAAGAAGAAGTGGCCAGAACACCTTCCAGAGCTTCTCTATGCTTATAATGCTACTCCACATTCACCAACAGGTTACACACCCTACTATCTCCTGTTTGGCAGAGAACCAAAGCTTCCTGTTGACATACTTCTGGGAGAAGAACAACCAAGCAAGGACCCACCAAACAGTGTCGATGCATGGCTAGTGACACACAAGTCTCGCCTAAGGGACGCTTACCAAAAAGCAGGGGAGCGTCTCCAGCAGGCAGCCCAAAACAGAAAAGCTCTGCATGACAAGAAAATAAAAGATTCTTAGCCAGTCAAGCTTGGTCATCTTATTTGCCTGAGAAACCGAGTGCAAGGATGTAACAAGATCCAGGATGCCTGGTCTAGCACCCCCTACAGAGTGCTTGAATTACCTGACAAGAACGGAGCAGTTTATGCTGTTGAACGAGCTGATGGTACTGGTGATTTGCGACAAGTCCACCGAACAGCCATGCAGATTTGCCCCAGCGAACCTCACACTTGTCAGCCTGTGAGACCATCTAGTAAAAGAACAATGCAGCACAGCAGAGAAACAGACGAGTTCCAGAGAAAGGGAGAATCAGACACCAAAGATATTATCATTGCAGTTCCTAAAAGAGGAAATGCGAGAACTGACCCAGTTCCTGTCCCAGAGACACCAACAGAAGTTCCTGACGACCCTGAAGCTGAAAGAGATGAGCCACCAGAACCAGAAATTGCAGATGAAGCAGAACCCCCTCTGCGCAGATCCGGGCAAACAACTGCAGGAAAGCATGGAAACCTGCACAAGGAGCCACGTTCGACAGTAAACATTAACTCTCTAGTAGCTTTTCATTTAGTTAATTTGATTTTGCGAACTCTTAAAACGTACAAGCAACACTAGTTCTAAGTATAACTAATTCTAAGTCTTAGGTCACAAGAATTTGTCGAGGACGACACCCTTAGAGCAGGGGAGTGTGTGACCAGGTTCACAATTTATTAGTCTAGACATTTTAGTTTTCTTCACAAATATGTTGAAATAGAAACAAAGGAAGTTGTGTAGTAATCTAGCTTTGTGTCACAAACACAAACCACAGTTATGTCATTTTAGCCTGTTTCAGAGCATAATTGCTAATGTGTAGGCAGCTTATTTCCTTTCTAGTAAACAGGAAGTTGCAAATGAATAAGGCTTACTTTGTTCAATAGCTGTCCTAGGACATGTATGAATCTAGGCTTGGAATATTGTGGTTGATTAGTGCATGCCTATGCCTTTAGTAATAGGATGTAACCCAGTCTACAAACATGTAGGTATATTCGCAGTTTCAAGCTAGAATTAGTTCAGTTGCATTCAAGCCTTTCCAGACTACACAGCTCTGAAGCCTTAGAATATTCTAGTTTGGCCAAGCAAGCTTCTCTTCAGTGCCGTGGTATGTTACTTTCTTGTTAACATGTTCATAGTAAGTTGAACTTGTGGCCTGATCATTCAGTTCTGTTAGGATTATTTGTTACTTAATTAGCTTTTCATTGCAATTAGCTTACCATACTGTCCTGTTTAGTTGTTTTGGAGTAAGTTCAGTTCGTTTGGCCACATATCTCTCTGCTCATGTTTCACTGGATTCCTTGCTAATTGTCTTGGTTTCACTAAATTGCTTAGCATTTCATTGTGTTACTTGTTTATGAGTTCAGTTGTGAAATATATATGTGGTGTAATCTGAGGATCCAGTTCATAGTTTTTGACCTTTCCAGTTTCTTAGCTGTCATCACTTTGTAGTGTTAATAGCCAAGTTATTGATAGTTACTTTGTTTAGTGTGTTTTCTGTTATTTAGCCACACAATTGTCTTGCTTGTGCTCCAAATTTGTTAGTTTCCTTTTATTTGGCCAATAATCTGTTTTGGTTTATTGTTTTATCATTCTGTACATTTTCTTGTTAAATTACTTTGCATTCTGTGACACATTTCTAGTCTCACACAGAGTTGCCAGTTAAATATTGTTACTTTCAGTCTAGCATTATTTCTCTCTTATGTAAATAGTTTTCTTTCTTAGTTTATTTATACTTGTTTGTAATTTGTTATTCCTTTTAGTTGCTTTCACCCTTTTCTTTGCTCAATAAATTTGTTTGTGTGAATTTGCAATTTGTCTGTTGCTCTCATTCTGTTGTTCTCGTAACAACACGAACCTAACGTGGTCACATTAGCTACCCCTCCCTGTTTCTATAAAACCTTTCTTTTCCATGACATTTGCGGTTTTTACTTCACAAACTGACACAACCTTGAAGTCTACAACCTTGTCACTTCGATCACCCAACACTGTGTAAGTCCATATATAGCACTGTAACCTGTAGAATCACAGCGGCCATCCCCAATGTCTTTTAGAGTGTTAATTAGATTGTTTTGTTCTGTCTCCCAGCAAGCATCAATAACAGGGAAGGCATAGTAGCAATTTTTTCCAGTGAATTTGAAATTAATGAAAGATGCCAACTGCTGAAATTTTGCAAACTGTATGGCACAGTCTAGTCTGTATGGCACTGAAAAATAATCCTGCAGTTGAAGCCATCACCCTTGACTCCAGGAATAGAAGGTTGCATTTGCCAAGTAAATGCACAACCATGTGACCCTTCATTCATTGGATCCACATATGTTGGAGCTCAAGAAAAACTCTTCAAGTAAGTTAGATCTTCTAATGCGCTCAAGATTTCTACCTAGAAATATCCTCTTAAATGTCTACGTTAGTGTAATTTTACCATCTGTGAAGTATGGAAAGGTTTTGTGGGGTTCGTGTACCAATTCCGATTTTGTAAACTCAGTCAATAGTATCCACTGTATGAAAGCAAAACTTATAATTTTGATTTACCCAGGGACATGCCTTCAGCCAAAGTTTTAACTTCTTCTCAGTGGCAGAGCATATCATTACATGATAGAACAGATATTTTTACGATCTTTCATAAAGGGCACAATGATGAGCTGCCCATACTCCTATCTGAGAGTATCTATACAAGACAACAAAATACATATTCAATGCAGGGCAAGGACAGCTTAGCAGTGCCAAGATTTGAAACCAGGTAAATGAAAGGTTCTCGGGCGCATAGAGGTTCCATTCTGTGGAACTTGGTTAGCTTTAAGGAACATGATATTCCACATTTGAGCAAAAAAGACCTGTATCAGCGAATAAGAACGAGGGATATGTTAAAGAATTTAAATTTGATAAAATTGCCTCTCAAGCGCGCGCCGCAGAGATAGTGATTTTATTTATAATTGACTTCATAGCATGCAAATATATAAATTTCTTTATATATTTTTCCCTAGCGATGCTACAGTGTATATGGAATTTAACTGATGAGTGGACCAACTCTTTGTTGGTCTACGAAACAGACCTGTATTAAAGTCCATATGAATCTATATTGAGTAGAAACACATTGTTAAATTTCTATATATAAGTTTCCCTCAATTCAAGAATTTCAGAAGTACTGGACAGCAAATAAGAAACCAAAAACCACAGAGAGATGTAAGCTGTCCAAAGAAACCTTCACCCTGCTTAAACAGTGGGACCGTATGCAGAAGGAGGATGGATTGTTGTGGCGAAAGATCCATGATCAGTACCTTGGCTAAACTAAGCAGCTTCTACTCCCGCACTCCCTTAAAGAGAAAGTTCTGAGAAGCTTCCATGATGATCTTGGACATCAAGGTATCGAGAGGACCTTACAGCTTATAAGGACACGCTTTTATTGGCCGAGAATACATGCTGATGTCGAAAGGTGGATCAAATGTTGCAAACATTGTACCCTAGCCAAGATGCCACAGCCTCGCATTCATACTCCGATGGGAAGTCTCTTAGCAGCTCAGCCATTGGAAGTGCTAGCAGCTGACTTTACTGTTCTTAAACCTGCTACTGACGGGCGTGAAAATGTGCTGGTAATGACGGATGTCTTCACCAAGTTTACACACACAGTGCCCGCCAGAGATCGGAAAGCATCAACCACTGCCAAGGTGCTGGTTAGAGAATGGGTTCTTTGATACGGAGTGCCCAAGAGAATTCACTCTGACCAGGGAAGGAACTTCGAGAGCGAGCTGATACAGGAATTATGTCGTCTCCATGGCCTTAAGAAGTCGAGGACCACACCTTACCATCCAGAAGGAAATGCCTAGTGCGAAAGGTTTAACCGCTCAATGCATGATCTTCTGAGGACACTTCCCAGTGAAAAGAAGAAGAAGTGGCCAGAACACCTTCCAGAGCTTCTCTATGCTTATAATGCTACTCCACATTCACCAACAGGTTACACACCCTACTATCTCCTGTTTGGCAGAGAACCAAAGCTTCCTGTTGACATACTTCTGGGAGAAGAACAACCAAGCGAGGACCCACCAAACAGTGTCGATGCATGGCTAGCGACACACAAGTCTCGCCTAAGGGACGCTTACCAAAAAGCAGGGGAGCGTCTCCAGCAGGCAGCCCAAAACAGAAAAGCTCTGCATGACAAGAAAACAAAAGATTCTTAGCCAGTCAAGCTTGGTCATCTTATTTGCCTGAGAAACCGAGTGCAAGGATGTAACAAGATCCAGGATGCCTGGTCTAGCACCCCCTACAGAGTGCTTGAATTACCTGACAAGAACGGAGCAGTTTATGCTGTTGAACGAGCTGATGGTACTGGTGATTTGCGACAAGTCCACCGAACAGCCATGCAGATTTGCCCCAGCGAACCTCACACTTGTCAGCCTGTGAGACCATCTAGTAAAAGAACAATGCAGCACAGCAGAGAAACAGACTAGTTCCAGAGAAAGGGAGAATCAGACACCAAAGATATTATCATTGCAGTTCCTAAAAGAGGAAATGCGAGAACTGACCCAGTTCCTGTCCCAGAGACACCAACAGAAGTTCCTGACGACCCTGAAGCTGAAAGAGATGAGCCACCAGAACCAGAAATTGCAGATGAAGCAGAACCCCCTCTGCGCAGATCCGGGCAAACAACTGCAGGAAAGCATGGAAACCTGCACAAGGAGCCACGTTCGACAGTAAACATTAACTCTCTAGTAGCTTTTCATTTAGTTAATTTGATTTTGCGAACTCTTAAAACGTACAAGCAACACTAGTTCTAAGTATAACTAATTCTAAGTCTTAGGTCACAAGAATTTGTCGAGGACGACACCCTTAGAGCAGGGGAGTGTGTGACCAGGTTCACAATTTATTAGTCTAGACATTTTAGTTTTCTTCACAAATATGTTGAAATAGAAACAAAGGAAGTTGTGTAGTAATCTAGCTTTGTGTCACAAACACAAACCACAGTTATGTCATTTTAGCCTGTTTCAGAGCATAATTGCTAATGTGTAGGCAGCTTATTTCCTTTCTAGTAAACAGGAAGTTGCAAATGAATAAGGCTTACTTTGTTCAATAGCTGTCCTAGGACATGTATGAATCTAGGCTTGGAATATTGTGGTTGATTAGTGCATGCCTATGCCTTTAGTAATAGGATGTAACCCAGTCTACAAACATGTAGGTATATTCGCAGTTTCAAGCTAGAATTAGTTCAGTTGCATTCAAGCCTTTCCAGACTACACAGCTCTGAAGCCTTAGAATATTCTAGTTTGGCCAAGCAAGCTTCTCTTCAGTGCCGTGGTATGTTACTTTCTTGTTAACATGTTCATAGTAAGTTGAACTTGTGGCCTGATCATTCAGTTCTGTTAGGATTATTTGTTACTTAATTAGCTTTTCATTGCAATTAGCTTACCATACTGTCCTGTTTAGTTGTTTTGGAGTAAGTTCAGTTCGTTTGGCCACATATCTCTCTGCTCATGTTTCACTGGATTCCTTGCTAATTGTCTTGGTTTCACTAAATTGCTTAGCATTTCATTGTGTTACTTGTTTATGAGTTCAGTTGTGAAATATATATGTGGTGTAATCTGAGGATCCAGTTCATAGTTTTTGACCTTTCCAGTTTCTTAGCTGTCATCACTTTGTAGTGTTAATAGCCAAGTTATTGATAGTTACTTTGTTTAGTGTGTTTTCTGTTATTTAGCCACACAATTGTCTTGCTTGTGCTCCAAATTTGTTAGTTTCCTTTTATTTGGCCAATAATCTGTTTTGGTTTATTGTTTTATCATTCTGTACATTTTCTTGTTAAATTACTTTGCATTCTGTGACACATTTCTAGTCTCACACAGAGTTGCCAGTTAAATATTGTTACTTTCAGTCTAGCATTATTTCTCTCTTATGTAAATAGTTTTCTTTCTTAGTTTATTTATACTTGTTTGTAATTTGTTATTCCTTTTAGTTGCTTTCACCCTTTTCTTTGCTCAATAAATTTGTTTGTGTGAATTTGCAATTTGTCTGTTGCTCTCATTCTGTTGTTCTCGTAACAACACGAACCTAACGTGGTCACATTAGCTACCCCTCCCTGTTTCTATAAAACCTTTCTTTTCCATGACATTTGCGGTTTTTACTTCACAAACTGACACAACCTTGAAGTCTACAACCTTGTCACTTCGATCACCCAACACTGTGTAAGTCCATATATAGCACTGTAACCTGTAGAATCACAGCGGCCATCCCCAATGTCTTTTAGAGTGTTAATTAGATTGTTTTGTTCTGTCTCCCAGCAAGCATCAATAACAGGGAAGGCATAGTAGCAATTTTTTCCAGTGAATTTGAAATTAATGAAAGATGCCAACTGCTGAAATTTTGCAAACTGTATGGCACAGTCTAGTCTGTATGGCACTGAAAAATAATCCTGCAGTTGAAGCCATCACCCTTGACTCCAGGAATAGAAGGTTGCATTTGCCAAGTAAATGCACAACCATGTGACCCTTCATTCATTGGATCCACATATGTTGGAGCTCAAGAAAAACTCTTCAAGTAAGTTAGATCTTCTAATGCGCTCAAGATTTCTACCTAGAAATATCCTCTTAAATGTCTACGTTAGTGTAATTTTACCATCTGTGAAGTATGGAAAGGTTTTGTGGGGTTCGTGTACCAATTCCGATTTTGTAAACTCAGTCAATAGTATCCACTGTATGAAAGCAAAACTTATAATTTTGATTTACCCAGGGACATGCCTTCAGCCAAAGTTTTAACTTCTTCTCAGTGGCAGAGCATATCATTACATGATAGAACAGATATTTTTACGATCTTTCATAAAGGGCACAATGATGAGCTGCCCATACTCCTATCTGAGAGTATCTATACAAGACAACAAAATACATATTCAATGCAGGGCAAGGACAGCTTAGCAGTGCCAAGATTTGAAACCAGGTAAATGAAAGGTTCTCGGGCGCATAGAGGTTCCATTCTGTGGAACTTGGTTAGCTTTAAGGAACATGATATTCCACATTTGAGCAAAAAAGACCTGTATCAGCGAATAAGAACGAGGGATATGTTAAAGAATTTAAATTTGATAAAATTGTCTCTCAAGCGCGCGCCGCAGAGATAGTGATTTTATTTATAATTGACTTCATAGCATGCAAATATATAAATTTCTTTATATATTTTTCCCTAGCGATGCTACAGTGTATATGGAATTTAACTGATGAGTGGACCAACTCTTTGTTGGTCTACGAAACAGACCTGTATTAAAGTCCATATGAATCTATATTGAGTAGAAACACATTGTTAAATTTCTATATATAAGTTTCCCTCAATTCAAGAATTTCAGAAGTACTGGACAGCAAATAAGAAACCAAAAACCACAGAGAGATGTAAGCTGTCCAAAGAAACCTTCACCCTGCTTAAACAGTGGGACCGTATGCAGAAGGAGGATGGATTGTTGTGGCGAAAGATCCATGATCAGTACCTTGGCTAAACTAAGCAGCTTCTACTCCCGCACTCCCTTAAAGAGAAAGTTCTGAGAAGCTTCCATGATGATCTTGGACATCAAGGTATCGAGAGGACCTTACAGCTTATAAGGACACGCTTTTATTGGCCGAGAATACATGCTGATGTCGAAAGGTGGATCAAATGTTGCAAACATTGTACCCTAGCCAAGATGCCACAGCCTCGCATTCATACTCCGATGGGAAGTCTCTTAGCAGCTCAGCCATTGGAAGTGCTAGCGGCTGACTTTACTGTTCTTAAACCTGCTACTGATGGGCGTGAAAATGTGCTGGTAATGACGGATGTCTTCACCAAGTTTACACACACAGTGCCCGCCAGAGATCGGAAAGCATCAACCACTGCCAAGGTGCTGGTTAGAGAATGGGTTCTTTGATACGGAGTGCCCAAGAGAATTCACTCTGACCAGGGAAGGAACTTCGAGAGCGAGCTGATACAGGAATTATGTCGTCTCCATGGCCTTAAGAAGTCGAGGACCACACCTTACCATCCAGAAGGAAATGCCTAGTGCGAAAGGTTTAACCGCTCAATGCATGATCTTCTGAGGACACTTCCCAGTGAAAAGAAGAAGAAGTGGCCAGAACACCTTCCAGAGCTTCTCTATGCTTATAATGCTACTCCACATTCACCAACAGGTTACACACCCTACTATCTCCTGTTTGGCAGAGAACCAAAGCTTCCTGTTGACATACTTCTGGGAGAAGAACAACCAAGTGAGGACCCACCAAACAGTGTCGATGCATGGCTAGCGACACACAAGTCTCGCCTAAGGGACGCTTACCAAAAAGCAGGGGAGCGTCTCCAGCAGGCAGCCCAAAACAGAAAAGCTCTGCATGACAAGAAAATAAAAGATTCTTAGCCAGTCAAGCTTGGTCATCTTATTTGCCTGAGAAACCGAGTGCAAGGATGTAACAAGATCCAGGATGCCTGGTCTAGCACCCCCTACAGAGTGCTTGAATTACCTGACAAGAACGGAGCAGTTTATGCTGTTGAACGAGCTGATGGTACTGGTGATTTGCGACAAGTCCACCGAACAGCCATGCAGATTTGCCCCAGCGAACCTCACACTTGTCAGCCTGTGAGACCATCTAGTAAAAGAACAATGCAGCACAGCAGAGAAACAGACTAGTTCCAGAGAAAGGGAGAATCAGACACCAAAGATATTATCATTGCAGTTCCTAAAAGAGGAAATGCGAGAACTGACCCAGTTCCTGTCCCAGAGACACCAACAGAAGTTCCTGACGACCCTGAAGCTGAAAGAGATGAGCCACCAGAACCAGAAATTGCAGATGAAGCAGAACCCCCTCTGCGCAGATCCGGGCAAACAACTGCAGGAAAGCATGGAAACCTGCACAAGGAGCCACGTTCGACAGTAAACATTAACTCTCTAGTAGCTTTTCATTTAGTTAATTTGATTTTGCGAACTCTTAAAACGTACAAGCAACACTAGTTCTAAGTATAACTAATTCTAAGTCTTAGGTCACAAGAATTTGTCGAGGACGACACCCTTAGAGCAGGGGAGTGCGTGACCAGGTTCACAATTTATTAGTCTAGACATTTTAGTTTTCTTCACAAATATGTTGAAATAGAAACAAAGGAAGTTGTGTAGTAATCTAGCTTTGTGTCACAAACACAAACCACAGTTATGTCATTTTAGCCTGTTTCAGAGCATAATTGCTAATGTGTAGGCAGCTTATTTCCTTTCTAGTAAACAGGAAGTTGCAAATGAATAAGGCTTACTTTGTTCAATAGCTGTCCTAGGACATGTATGAATCTAGGCTTGGAATATTGTGGTTGATTAGTGCATGCCTATGCCTTTAGCAATAGGATGTAACCCAGTCTACAAACATGTAGGTATATTCGCAGTTTCAAGCTAGAATTAGTTCAGTTGCATTCAAGCCTTTCCAGACTACACAGCTCTGAAGCCTTAGAATATTCTAGTTTGGCCAAGCAAGCTTCTCTTCAGTGCCGTGGTATGTTACTTTCTTGTTAACATGTTCATAGTAAGTTGAACTTGTGGCCTGATCATTCAGTTCTGTTAGGATTATTTGTTACTTAATTAGCTTTTCATTGCAATTAGCTTACCATACTGTCCTGTTTAGTTGTTTTGGAGTAAGTTCAGTTCGTTTGGCCACATATCTTTCTGCTCATGTTTCACTGGATTCCTTGCTAATTGTCTTGGTTTCACTAAATTGCTTAGCATTTCATTGTGTTACTTGTTTATGAGTTCAGTTGTGAAATATATATGTGATGTAATCTGAGGATCCAGTTCATAGTTTTTGACCTTTCCAGTTTCTTAGCTGTCATCACTTTGTAGTGTTAATAGCCAAGTTATTGATAGTTACTTTGTTTAGTGTGTTTTCTGTTATTTAGCCACACAATTGTCTTGCTTGTGCTCCAAATTTGTTAGTTTCCTTTTATTTGGCCAATAATCTGTTTTGGTTTATTGTTTTATCATTCTGTACATTTTCTTGTTAAATTACTTTGCATTCTGTGACACATTTCTAGTCTCACACAGAGTTGCCAGTTAAATATTGTTACTTTCAGTCTAGCATTATTTCTCTCTTATGTAAATAGTTTTCTTTCTTAGTTTATTTATACTTGTTTGTAATTTGTTATTCCTTTTAGTTGCTTTCACCCTTTTCTTTGCTCAATAAATTTGTTTGTGTGAATTTGCAATTTGTCTGTTGCTCTCATTCTGTTGTTCTCGTAACAACACGAACCTAATGTGGTCACATTAGCTACCCCTCCCTGTTTCTATAAAACCTTTCTTTTCCATGACATTTGCGTTTTTTACTTCACAAACTGACACAACCTTGAAGTCTACAACCTTGTCACTTCGATCACCCAACACTGTGTAAGTCCATATATAGCACTGTAACCTGTAGAATCACAGCGGCCATCCCCAATGTCTTTTAGAGTGTTAATTAGATTGTTTTGTTCTGTCTCCCAGCAAGCATCAATAACAGGGAAGGCATAGTAGCAATTTTTTCCAGTGAATTTGAAATTAATGAAAGATGCCAACTGCTGAAATTTTGCAAACTGTATGGCACAGTCTAGTCTGTATGGCACTGAAAAATAATCCTGCAGTTGAAGCCATCACCCTTGACTCCAGGAATAGAAGGTTGCATTTGCCAAGTAAATGCACAACCATGTGACCCTTCATTCATTGGATACCACATATGTTGGAGCTCAAGAAAAACTCTTCAAGTAAGTTAGATCTTCTAATGCGCTCAAGATTTCTACCTAGAAATATCCTCTTAAATGTCTACGTTAGTGTAATTTTACCATCTGTGAAGTATGGAAAGGTTTTGTGGGGTTCGTGTACCAATTCCGATTTTGTAAACTCAGTCAATAGTATCCACTGTATGAAAGCAAAACTTATAATTTTGATTTACCCAGGGACATGCCTTCAGCCAAAGTTTTAACTTCTTCTCAGTGGCAGAGCATATCATTACATGATAGAACAGATATTTTTACGATCTTTCATAAAGGGCACAATGATGAGCTGCCCATACTCCTATCTGAGAGTATCTATACAAGACAACAAAATACATATTCAATGCAGGGCAAGGACAGCTTAGCAGTGCCAAGATTTGAAACCAGGTAAATGAAAGATTCTCTGGCACATAGAGGCTCCATTTAGTCTTCCCGGTCCTTTGCATGATGCATGGACATGATGTCAGATCATTAGCGAACCAGTGATGGCACGTTCTTCTTGGCAAATGGGAATGCTTAACACAATGTTATGTTCTCAATCTCGTAACTGACATGACTCCGACATGGATGATCGGCTTTATCACATGCTTCTTTGCGATAAAAATGCGGAGATTGAAGCTGAACATTCAAGCATGCTTTGTCGCAAAGAACAAAATGCTATTCAAACTTGACACGTCTTTATTACAAAGGTAATACCTCATCCAAAATGCTGCAGCGGTGGGACGAATAGCATCCTCGGGTTTACCTAGGTAAAGACGAGGTTGAGTGCGGGAATACCACGTAATTGACGCGTGGAAGCCCCGCAGCAAGAACGCGGAAAATGTGTCAACATCTTCAGGCAGTACTGTATGTAGCATGTTTTATTGCATCTACCTTCTTCCTTCACAACTTCTTCATGCCGTTGATCAGTTCCTGTTTTGACAGGGGCTCGACC
>CAXHUQ010000288.1:0-144311 GCA_964020085.1 Micromussa lordhowensis
TGCAAACTAATACCACCAAAGCACTCCCGGGGTCGGTCCGGGTCCAAATGCGAAGTATCGGAGCTGCGCGAAATCTCCCACTATGCTAATCAGCCCGCAGATCCCCAGGCGTGGCCGGCTGGCTGACTCGTTAGCCGAGCTTGACGCGTGTCGCAACTTGGCAAACTAATGGCACCAAAGCACTCCTGGGGTGGGTCCGGGTCCACATGCAAAGTTTCGGAGCTGCGCGACATCTCGCACTATGCTAACCAGCCCGTTTGCTAATTAGCCGAACTTTGCGCGCGTCGCAACTTTGCAAACTAATACCACCAAAGCACTCCCGGGGTCGGTCCGGGTCCAAATGCGAAGTATCGGAGCTGCGCGAAATCTCCCACTATGCTAATCAGCCCGCAGATCCCCAGGCGTGGCCGGCTGGCTGACTCGTTAGCCGAGCTTGACGCGTGTCGCAACTTGGCAAACTAATGGCACCAAAGCACTCCTGGGGTGGGTCCGGGTCCACATGCAAAGTTTCGGAGCTGCGCGACATCTCGCACTATGCTAACCAGCCCGTTTGCTAATTAGCCGAACTTTGCGCGCGTCGCAACTTTGCAAACTAATACCACCAAAGCACTCCCGGGGTCGGTCCGGGTCCAAATGCGAAGTATCGGAGCTGCGCGAAATCTCCCACTATGCTAATCAGCCCGCAGATCCCCAGGCGTGGCCGGCTGGCTGACTCGTTAGCCGAGCTTGACGCGTGTCGCAACTTGGCAAACTAATGGCACCAAAGCACTCCTGGGGTGGGTCCGGGTCCACATGCAAAGTTTCGGAGCTGCGCGACATCTCGCACTATGCTAACCAGCCCGTTTGCTAATTAGCCGAACTTTGCGCGCGTCGCAACTTTGCAAACTAATACCACCAAAGCACTCCCGGGGTCGGTCCGGGTCCAAATGCGAAGTATCGGAGCTGCGCGAAATCTCCCACTATGCTAATCAGCCCGCAGATCCCCAGGCGTGGCCGGCTGGCTGACTCGTTAGCCGAGCTTGACGCGTGTCGCAACTTGGCAAACTAATGGCACCAAAGCACTCCTGGGGTGGGTCCGGGTCCACATGCAAAGTTTCGGAGCTGCGCGACATCTCGCACTATGCTAACCAGCCCGTTTGCTAATTAGCCGAACTTTGCGCGCGTCGCAACTTTGCAAACTAATACCACCAAAGCACTCCCGGGGTCGGTCCGGGTCCAAATGCGAAGTATCGGAGCTGCGCGAAATCTCCCACTATGCTAATCAGCCCGCAGATCCCCAGGCGTGGCCGGCTGGCTGACTCGTTAGCCGAGCTTGACGCGTGTCGCAACTTGGCAAACTAATGGCACCAAAGCACTCCTGGGGTGGGTCCGGGTCCACATGCAAAGTTTCGGAGCTGCGCGACATCTCGCACTATGCTAACCAGCCCGTTTGCTAATTAGCCGAACTTTGCGCGCGTCGCAACTTTGCAAACTAATACCACCAAAGCACTCCCGGGGTCGGTCCGGGTCCAAATGCGAAGTATCGGAGCTGCGCGAAATCTCCCACTATGCTAATCAGCCCGCAGATCCCCAGGCGTGGCCGGCTGGCTGACTCGTTAGCCGAGCTTGACGCGTGTCGCAACTTGGCAAACTAATGGCACCAAAGCACTCCTGGGGTGGGTCCGGGTCCACATGCAAAGTTTCGGAGCTGCGCGACATCTCGCACTATGCTAACCAGCCCGTTTGCTAATTAGCCGAACTTTGCGCGCGTCGCAACTTTGCAAACTAATACCACCAAAGCACTCCCGGGGTCGGTCCGGGTCCAAATGCGAAGTATCGGAGCTGCGCAAAATCTCCCACTATGCTAATCAGCCCGCAGATCCCCAGGCGTGGCCGGCTGGCTGACTCGTTAGCCGATCTTGACGCGTGTCGCAACTTGGCAAACTAATGGCACCAAAGCACTCCTGGGGTGGGTCCGGGTCCACATGCAAAGTTTCGGAGCTGCGCGACATCTCGCACTATGCTAACCAGCCCGTTTGCTAATTAGCCGAACTTTGCGCGCGTCGCAACTTTGCAAACTAATACCACCAAAGCACTCCCGGGGTCGGTCCGGGTCCAAATGCGAAGTATCGGAGCTGCGCGAAATCTCCCACTATGCTAATCAGCCCGCAGATCCCCAGGCGTGGCCGGCTGGCTGACTCGTTAGCCGAGCTTGACGCGTGTCGCAACTTGGCAAACTAATGGCACCAAAGCACTCCTGGGGTGGGTCCGGTTCCACATGCAAAGTTTCGGAGCTGCGCGACATCTCGCACTATGCTAATCAGCCCGTTTGCTAATTAGCCGAACTTTGCGCGCGTCGCAACTTTGCAAACTAATACCACCAAAGCACTCCCGGGGTCGGTCCGGGTCCAAATGCGAAGTATCGGAGCTGCGCGAAATCTCCCACTATGCTAATCAGCCCGCAGATCCCCAGGCGTGGCCGGCTGGCTGACTCGTTAGCCGAGCTTGACGCGTGTCGCAACTTGGCAAACTAATGGCACCAAAGCACTCCTGGGGTGGGTCCGGGTCCACATGCAAAGTTTCGGAGCTGCGCGACATCTCGCACTATGCTAACCAGCCCGTTTGCTAATTAGCCGAACTTTGCGCGCGTCGCAACTTTGCAAACTAATACCACCAAAGCACTCCCGGGGTCGGTCCGGGTCCAAATGCGAAGTATCGGAGCTGCGCGAAATCTCCCACTATGCTAATCAGCCCGCAGATCCCCAGGCGTGGCCGGCTGGCTGACTCGTTAGCCGAGCTTGACGCGTGTCGCAACTTGGCAAACTAATGGCACCAAAGCACTCCTGGGGTGGGTCCGGGTCCACATGCAAAGTTTCGGAGCTGCACGACATCTCGCACTATGCTAACCAGCCCGTTTGCTAATTAGCCGAACTTTGCGCGCGTCGCAACTTTGCAAACTAATACCACCAAAGCACTCCCGGGGTCGGTCCGGGTCCAAATGCGAAGTATCGGAGCTGCGCGAAATCTCCCACTATGCTAATCAGCCCGCAGATCCCCAGGCGTGGCCGGCTGGCTGACTCGTTAGCCGAGCTTGACGCGTGTCGCAACTTGGCAAACTAATGGCACCAAAGCACTCCTGGGGTGGGTCCGGGTCCACATGCAAAGTTTCGGAGCTGCGCGACATCTCGCACTATGCTAACCAGCCCGTTTGCTAATTAGCCGAACTTTGCGCGCGTCGCAACTTTGCAAACTAATACCACCAAAGCACTCCCGGGGTCGGTCCGGGTCCAAATGCGAAGTATCGGAGCTGCGCGAAATCTCCCACTATGCTAATCAGCCCGCAGATCCCCAGGCGCGGCCGGCTGGCTGACTCGTTAGCCGAGCTTGACGCGTGTCGCAACTTGGCAAACTAATGGCACCAAAGCACTCCTGGGGTGGGTCCGGGTTTACATGCAAAGTTTCGGAGCTGCGCGACATCTCGCACTATGCTAACCAGCCCGTTTGCTAATTAGCCGAACTTTGCGCGCGTCGCAACTTTGCAAACTAATACCACCAAAGCACTCCCGGGGTCGGTCCGGGTCCAAATGCGAAGTATCGGAGCTGCGCGAAATCTCCCACTATGCTAATCAGCCCGCAGATCCCCAGGCGCGGCCGGCTGGCTGACTCGTTAGCCGAGCTTGACGCGTGTCGCAACTTGGCAAACTAATGGCACCAAAGCACTCCTGGGGTGGGTCCGGGTCCACATGCAAAGTTTCGGAGCTGCGCGACATCTCGCACTATGCTAACCAGCCCGTTTGCTAATTAGCCGAACTTTGCGCGCGTCGCAACTTTGCAAACTAATACCACCAAAGCACTCCCGGGGTCGGTCCGGGTCCAAATGCGAAGTATCGGAGCTGCGCGAAATCTCCCACTATGCTAATCAGCCCGCAGATCCCCAGGCGTGGCCGGCTGGCTGACTCGTTAGCCGAGCTTGACGCGTGTCGCAACTTGGCAAACTAATGGCACCAAAGCACTCCTGGGGTGGGTCCGGGTCCACATGCAAAGTTTCGGAGCTGCGCGACATCTCGCACTATGCTAACCAGCCCGTTTGCTAATTAGCCGAACTTTGCGCGCGTCGCAACTTTGCAAACTAATACCACCAAAGCACTCCCGGGGTCGGTCCGGGTCCAAATGCGAAGTATCGGAGCTGCGCGAAATCTCCCACTATGCTAATCAGCCCGCAGATCCCCAGGCGTGGCCGGCTGGCTGACTCGTTAGCCGAGCTTGACGCGTGTCGCAACTTGGCAAACTAATGGCACCAAAGCACTCCTGGGGTGGGTCTGGGTCCACATGCAAAGTTTCGGAGCTGCGCGACATCTCGCACTATGCTAACCAGCCCGTTTGCTAATTAGCCGAACTTTGCGCGCGTCGCAACTTTGCAAACTAATACCACCAAAGCACTCCCGGGGTCGGTCCGGGTCCAAATGCGAAGTATCGGAGCTGCGCGAAATCTCCCACTATGCTAATCAGCCCGCAGATCCCCAGGCGTGGCCGGCTGGCTGACTCGTTAGCCGAGCTTGACGCGTGTCGCAACTTGGCAAACTAATGGCACCAAAGCACTCCTGGGGTGGGTCCGGGTCCACATGCAAAGTTTCGGAGCTGCGCGACATCTCGCACTATGCTAACCAGCCCGTTTGCTAATTAGCCGAACTTTGCGCGCGTCGCAACTTTGCAAACTAATACCACCAAAGCACTCCCGGGGTCGGTCCGGGTCCAAATGCGAAGTATCGGAGCTGCGCGAAATCTCCCACTATGCTAATCAGCCCGCAGATCCCCAGGCGTGGCCGGCTGGCTGACTCGTTAGCCGAGCTTGACGCGTGTCGCAACTTGGCAAACTAATGGCACCAAAGCACTCCTGGGGTGGGTCCGGGTCCACATGCAAAGTTTCGGAGCTGCGCGACATCTCGCACTATGCTAACCAGCCCGTTTGCTAATTAGCCGAACTTTGCGCTCGTCGCAACTTTGCAAACTAATACCACCAAAGCACTCCCGGGGTCGGTCCGGGTCCAAATGCGAAGTATCGGAGCTGCGCGAAATCTCCCACTATGCTAATCAGCCCGCAGATCCCCAGGCGTGGCCGGCTGGCTGACTCGTTAGCCGAGCTTGACGCGTGTCGCAACTTGGCAAACTAATGGCACCAAAGCACTCCTGGGGTGGGTCCGGGTCCACATGCAAAGTTTCGGAGCTGCGCGACATCTCGCACTATGCTAACCAGCCCGTTTGCTAATTAGCCGAACTTTGCGCGCGTCGCAACTTTGCAAACTAATACCACCAAAGCACTCCCGGGGTCGGTCCGGGTCCAAATGCGAAGTATCGGAGCTGCGCGAAATCTCCCACTATGCTAATCAGCCCGCAGATCCCCAGGCGTGGCCGGCTGGCTGACTCGTTAGCCGAGCTTGACGCGTGTCGCAACTTGGCAAACTAATGGCACCAAAGCACTCCTGGGGTGGGTCCGGGTCCACATGCAAAGTTTCGGAGCTGCGCGACATCTCGCACTATGCTAACCAGCCCGTTTGCTAATTAGCCGAACTTTGCGCGCGTCGCAACTTTGCAAACTAATACCAGCAAAGCACTCCCGGGGTCGGTCCGGGTCCAAATGCGAAGTATCGGAGCTGCGCGAAATCTCCCACTATGCTAATCAGCCCGCAGATCCCCAGGCGTGGCCGGCTGGCTGACTCGTTAGCCGAGCTTGACGCGTGTCGCAACTTGGCAAACTAATGGCACCAAAGCACTCCTGGGGTGGGTCCGGGTCCACATGCAAAGTTTCGGAGCTGCGCGACATCTCGCACTATGCTAACCAGCCCGTTTGCTAATTAGCCGAACTTTGCGCGCGTCGCAACTTTGCAAACTAATACCACCAAAGCACTCCCGGGGTCGGTCCGGGTCCAAATGCGAAGTATCGGAGCTGCGCGAAATCTCCCACTATGCTAATCAGCCCGCAGATCCCCAGGCGTGGCCGGCTGGCTGACTCGTTAGCCGAGCTTGACGCGTGTCGCAACTTGGCAAACTAATGGCACCAAAGCACTCCTGGGGTGGGTCCGGGTCCACATGCAAAGTTTCGGAGCTGCGCGACATCTCGCACTATGCTAACCAGCCCGTTTGCTAATTAGCCGAACTTTGCGCGCGTCGCAACTTTGCAAACTAATACCACCAAAGCACTCCCGGGGTCGGTCCGGGTCCAAATGCGAAGTATCGGAGCTGCGCGAAATCTCCCACTATGCTAATCAGCCCGCAGATCCCCAGGCGTGGCCGGCTGGCTGACTCGTTAGCCGAGCTTGACGCGTGTCGCAACTTGGCAAACTAATGGCACCAAAGCACTCCTGGGGTGGGTCCGGGTCCACATGCAAAGTTTCGGAGCTGCGCGACATCTCGCACTATGCTAACCAGCCCGTTTGCTAATTAGCCGAACTTTGCGCGCGTCGCAACTTTGCAAACTAATACCACCAAAGCACTCCCGGGGTCGGTCCGGGTCCAAATGCGAAGTATCGGAGCTGCGCGAAATCTCCCACTATGCTAATCAGCCCGCAGATCCCCAGGCGTGGCCGGCTGGCTGACTCGTTAGCCGAGCTTGACGCGTGTCGCAACTTGGCAAACTAATGGCACCAAAGCACTCCTGGGGTGGGTCCGGGTCCACATGCAAAGTTTCGGAGCTGCGCGACATCTCGCACTATGCTAACCAGCCCGTTTGCTAATTAGCCGAACTTTGCGCGCGTCGCAACTTTGCAAACTAATACCACCAAAGCACTCCCGGGGTCGGTCCGGGTCCAAATGCGAAGTATCGGAGCTGCGCGAAATCTCCCACTATGCTAATCAGCCCGCAGATCCCCAGGCGTGGCCGGCTGGCTGACTCGTTAGCCGAGCTTGACGCGTGTCGCAACTTGGCAAACTAATGGCACCAAAGCACTCCTGGGGTGGGTCCGGGTCCACATGCAAAGTTTCGGAGCTGCGCGACATCTCGCACTATGCTAACCAGCCCGTTTGCTAATTAGCCGAACTTTGCGCGCGTCGCAACTTTGCAAACTAATACCACCAAAGCACTCCCGGGGTCGGTCCGGGTCCAAATGCGAAGTATCGGAGCTGCGCGAAATCTCCCACTATGCTAATCAGCCCGCAGATCCCCAGGCGTGGCCGGCTGGCTGACTCGTTAGCCGAGCTTGACGCGTGTCGCAACTTGGCAAACTAATGGCACCAAAGCACTCCTGGGGTGGGTCCGGGTCCACATGCAAAGTTTCGGAGCTGCGCGACATCTCGCACTATGCTAACCAGCCCGTTTGCTAATTAGCCGAACTTTGCGCGCGTCGCAACTTTGCAAACTAATACCACCAAAGCACTCCCGGGGTCGGTCCGGGTCCAAATGCGAAGTATCGGAGCTGCGCGAAATCTCCCACTATGCTAATCAGCCCGCAGATCCCCAGGCGTGGCCGGCTGGCTGACTCGTTAGCCGAGCTTGACGCGTGTCGCAACTTGGCAAACTAATGGCACCAAAGCACTCCTGGGGTGGGTCCGGGTCCACATGCAAAGTTTCGGAGCTGCGCGACATCTCGCACTATGCTAACCAGCCCGTTTGCTAATTAGCCGAACTTTGCGCGCGTCGCAACTTTGCAAACTAATACCACCAAAGCACTCCCGGGGTCGGTCCGGGTCCAAATGCGAAGTATCGGAGCTGCGCAAAATCTCCCACTATGCTAATCAGCCCGCAGATCCCCAGGCGTGGCCGGCTGGCTGACTCGTTAGCCGAGCTTGACGCGTGTCGCAACTTGGCAAACTAATGGCACCAAAGCACTCCTGGGGTGGGTCCGGGTCCACATGCAAAGTTTCGGAGCTGCGCGACATCTCGCACTATGCTAACCAGCCCGTTTGCTAATTAGCCGAACTTTGCGCGCGTCGCAACTTTGCAAACTAATACCACCAAAGCACTCCCAGGGTCGGTCCGGGTCCAAATGCGAAGTATCGGAGCTGCGCGAAATCTCCCACTATGCTAATCAGCCCGCAGATCCCCAGGCGTGGCCGGCTGGCTGACTCGTTAGCCGAGCTTGACGCGTGTCGCAACTTGGCAAACTAATGGCACCAAAGCACTCCCGGGGTCGGTCCGGGTCCAAATGCGAAGTATCGGAGCTGCGCGAAATCTCCCACTATGCTAATCAGCCCGCAGATCCCCAGGCGTGGCCGGCTGGCTGACTCGTTAGCCGAGCTTGACGCGTGTCGCAACTTGGCAAACTAATGGCACCAAAGCACTCCTGGGGTGGGTCCGGGTCCACATGCAAAGTTTCGGAGCTGCGCGACATCTCGCACTATGCTAACCAGCCCGTTTGCTAATTAGCCGAACTTTGCGCGCGTCGCAACTTTGCAAACTAATACCACCAAAGCACTCCCAGGGTCGGTCCGGGTCCAAATGCGAAGTATCGGAGCTGCGCGAAATCTCCCACTATGCTAATCAGCCCGCAGATCCCCAGGCGTGGCCGGCTGGCTGACTCGTTAGCCGAGCTTGACGCGTGTCGCAACTTGGCAAACTAATGGCACCAAAGCACTCCTGGGGTGGGTCCGGGTCCACATGCAAAGTTTCGGAGCTGCGCGACATCTCGCACTATGCTAACCAGCCCGTTTGCTAATTAGCCGAACTTTGCGCGCGTCGCAACTTTGCAAACTAATACCACCAAAGCACTCCCGGGGTCGGTCCGGGTCCAAATGCGAAGTATCAGAGCTGCGCGAAATCTCCCACTATGCTAATCAGCCCGCAGATCCCCAGGCGTGGCCGGCTGGCTGACTCGTTAGCCGAGCTTGACGCGTGTCGCAACTTGGCAAACTAATGGCACCAAAGCACTCCTGGGGTGGGTCCGGGTCCACATGCAAAGTTTCGGAGCTGCGCGACATCTCGCACTATGCTAACCAGCCCGTTTGCTAATTAGCCGAACTTTGCGCGCGTCGCAACTTTGCAAACTAATACCACCAAAGCACTCCCGGGGTCGGTCCGGGTCCAAATGCGAAGTATCGGAGCTGCGCGAAATCTCCCACTATGCTAATCAGCCCGCAGATCCCCAGGCGTGGCCGGCTGGCTGACTCGTTAGCCGAGCTTGACGCGTGTCGCAACTTGGCAAACTAATGGCACCAAAGCACTCCTGGGGTGGGTCCGGGTCCACATGCAAAGTTTCGGAGCTGCGCGACATCTCGCACTATGCTAACCAGCCCGTTTGCTAATTAGCCGAACTTTGCGCGCGTCGCAACTTTGCAAACTAATACCACCAAAGCACTCCCGGGGTCGGTCCGGGTCCAAATGCGAAGTATCAGAGCTGCGCGAAATCTCCCACTATGCTAATCAGCCCGCAGATCCCCAGGCGTGGCCGGCTGGCTGACTCGTTAGCCGAGCTTGACGCGTGTCGCAACTTGGCAAACTAATGGCACCAAAGCACTCCTGGGGTGGGTCCGGGTCCACATGCAAAGTTTCGGAGCTGCGCGACATCTCGCACTATGCTAACCAGCCCGTTTGCTAATTAGCCGAACTTTGCGCGCGTCGCAACTTTGCAAACTAATACCACCAAAGCACTCCCGGGGTCGGTCCGGGTCCAAATGCGAAGTATCGGAGCTGCGCGAAATCTCCCACTATGCTAATCAGCCCGCAGATCCCCAGGCGTGGCCGGCTGGCTGACTCGTTAGCCGAGCTTGACGCGTGTCGCAACTTGGCAAACTAATGGCACCAAAGCACTCCTGGGGTGGGTCCGGGTCCACATGCAAAGTTTCGGAGCTGCGCGACATCTCGCACTATGCTAACCAGCCCGTTTGCTAATTAGCCGAACTTTGCGAGCGTCGCAACTTTGCAAACTAATACCACCAAAGCACTCCCGGGGTCGGTCCGGGTCCAAATGCGAAGTATCGGAGCTGCGCGAAATCTTCCACTATGCTAATCAGCCCGCAGATCCCCAGGCGTGGCCGGCTGGCTGACTCGTTAGCCGAGCTTGACGCGTGTCGCAACTTGGCAAACTAATGGCACCAAAGCACTCCTGGGGTGGGTCCGGGTCCACATGCAAAGTTTCGGAGCTGCGCGACATCTCGCACTATGCTAACCAGCCCGTTTGCTAATTAGCCGAACTTTGCGCGCGTTGCAACTTTGCAAACTAATACCACCAAAGCACTCCCGGGGTCGGTCCGGGTCCAAATGCGAAGTATCGGAGCTGCGCGAAATCTCCCACTATGCTAATCAGCCCGCAGATCCCCAGGCGTGGCCGGCTGGCTGACTCGTTAGCCGAGCTTGACGCGTGTCGCAACTTGGCAAACTAATGGCACCAAAGCACTCCTGGGGTGGGTCCGGGTCCACATGCAAAGTTTCGGAGCTGCGCGACATCTCGCACTATGCTAACCAGCCCGTTTGCTAATTAGCCGAACTTTGCGCGCGTCGCAACTTTGCAAACTAATACCACCAAAGCACTCCCGGGGTCGGTCCGGGTCCAAATGCGAAGTATCGGAGCTGCGCGAAATCTCCCACTATGCTAATCAGCCCGCAGATCCCCAGGCGTGGCCGGCTGGCTGACTCGTTAGCCGAGCTTGACGCGTGTCGCAACTTGGCAAACTAATGGCACCAAAGCACTCCTGGGGTGGGTCCGGGTCCACATGCAAAGTTTCGGAGCTGCGCGACATCTCGCACTATGCTAACCAGCCCGTTTGCTAATTAGCCGAACTTTGCGCGCGTCGCAACTTTGCAAACTAATACCACCAAAGCACTCCCGGGGTCGGTCCGGGTCCAAATGCGAAGTATCGGAGCTGCGCGAAATCTCCCACTATGCTAATCAGCCCGCAGATCCCCAGGCGTGGCCGGCTGGCTGACTCGTTAGCCGAGCTTGACGCGTGTCGCAACTTGGCAAACTAATGGCACCAAAGCACTCCTGGGGTGGGTCTGGGTCCACATGCAAAGTTTCGGAGCTGCGCGACATCTCGCACTATGCTAACCAGCCCGTTTGCTAATTAGCCGAACTTTGCGCGCGTCGCAACTTTGCAAACTAATACCACCAAAGCACTCCCGGGGTCGGTCCGGGTCCAAATGCGAAGTATCGGAGCTGCGCGAAATCTCCCACTATGCTAATCAGCCCGCAGATCCCCAGGCGTGGCCGGCTGGCTGACTCGTTAGCCGAGCTTGACGCGTGTCGCAACTTGGCAAACTAATGGCACCAAAGCACTCCTGGGGTGGGTCCGGGTCCACATGCAAAGTTTCGGAGCTGCGCGACATCTCGCACTATGCTAACCAGCCCGTTTGCTAATTAGCCGAACTTTGCGCGCGTCGCAACTTTGCAAACTAATACCACCAAAGCACTCCCGGGGTCGGTCCGGGTCCAAATGCGAAGTATCGGAGCTGCGCGAAATCTCCCACTATGCTAATCAGCCCGCAGATCCCCAGGCGTGGCCGGCTGGCTGACTCGTTAGCCGAGCTTGACGCGTGTCGCAACTTGGCAAACTAATGGCACCAAAGCACTCCTGGGGTGGGTCCGGGTCCACATGCAAAGTTTCGGAGCTGCGCGACATCTCGCACTATGCTAACCAGCCCGTTTGCTAATTAGCCGAACTTTGCGCGCGTCGCAACTTTGCAAACTAATACCACCAAAGCACTCCCGGGGTCGGTCCGGGTCCAAATGCGAAGTATCGGAGCTGCGCGAAATCTCCCACTATGCTAATCAGCCCGCAGATCCCCAGGCGTGGCCGGCTGGCTGACTCGTTAGCCGAGCTTGACGCGTGTCGCAACTTGGCAAACTAATGGCACCAAAGCACTCCTGGGGTGGGTCCGGGTCCACATGCAAAGTTTCGCAGCTGCGCGACATCTCGCACTATGCTAACCAGCCCGTTTGCTAATTAGCCGAACTTTGCGCGCGTCGCAACTTTGCAAACTAATACCACCAAAGCACTCCCGGGGTCGGTCCGGGTCCAAATGCGAAGTATCGGAGCTGCGCGAAATCTCCCACTATGCTAATCAGCCCGCAGATCCCCAGGCGTGGCCGGCTGGCTGACTCGTTAGCCGAGCTTGACGCGTGTCGCAACTTGGCAAACTAATGGCACCAAAGCACTCCTGGGGTGGGTCCGGGTCCACATGCAAAGTTTCGGAGCTGCGCGACATCTCGCACTATGCTAACCAGCCCGTTTGCTAATTAGCCGAACTTTGCGCGCGTCGCAACTTTGCAAACTAATACCAGCAAAGCACTCCCGGGGTCGGTCCGGGTCCAAATGCGAAGTATCGGAGCTGCGCAAAATCTCCCACTATGCTAATCAGCCCGCAGATCCCCAGGCGTGGCCGGCTGGCTGACTCGTTAGCCGAGCTTGACGCGTGTCGCAACTTGGCAAACTAATGGCACCAAAGCACTCCTGGGGTGGGTCCGGGTCCACATGCAAAGTTTCGGAGCTGCGCGACATCTCGCACTATGCTAACCAGCCCGTTTGCTAATTAGCCGAACTTTGCGCGCGTCGCAACTTTGCAAACTAATACCACCAAAGCACTCCCGGGGTCGGTCCGGGTCCAAATGCGAAGTATCGGAGCTGCGCGAAATCTCCCACTATGCTAATCAGCCCGCAGATCCCCAGGCGTGGCCGGCTGGCTGACTCGTTAGCCGAGCTTGACGCGTGTCGCAACTTGGCAAACTAATGGCACCAAAGCACTCCTGGGGTGGGTCCGGGTCCACATGCAAAGTTTCGGAGCTGCGCGACATCTCGCACTATGCTAACCAGCCCGTTTGCTAATTAGCCGAACTTTGCGCGCGTCGCAACTTTGCAAACTAATACCACCAAAGCACTCCCGGGGTCGGTCCGGGTCCAAATGCGAAGTATCGGAGCTGCGCGAAATCTCCCACTATGCTAATCAGCCCGCAGATCCCCAGGCGTGGCCGGCTGGCTGACTCGTTAGCCGAGCTTGACGCGTGTCGCAACTTGGCAAACTAATGGCACCAAAGCACTCCTGGGGTGGGTCCGGGTCCACATGCAAAGTTTCGGAGCTGCGCGACATCTCGCACTATGCTAACCAGCCCGTTTGCTAATTAGCCGAACTTTGCGCGCGTCGCAACTTTGCAAACTAATACCACCAAAGCACTCCCAGGGTCGGTCCGGGTCCAAATGCGAAGTATCGGAGCTGCGCGAAATCTCCCACTATGCTAATCAGCCCGCAGATCCCCAGGCGTGGCCGGCTGGCTGACTCGTTAGCCGAGCTTGACGCGTGTCGCAACTTGGCAAACTAATGGCACCAAAGCACTCCTGGGGTGGGTCCGGGTCCACATGCAAAGTTTCGGAGCTGCGCGACATCTCGCACTATGCTAACCAGCCCGTTTGCTAATTAGCCGAACTTTGCGCGCGTCGCAACTTTGCAAACTAATACCACCAAAGCACTCCCGGGGTCGGTCCGGGTCCAAATGCGAAGTATCAGAGCTGCGCGAAATCTCCCACTATGCTAATCAGCCCGCAGATCCCCAGGCGTGGCCGGCTGGCTGACTCGTTAGCCGAGCTTGACGCGTGTCGCAACTTGGCAAACTAATGGCACCAAAGCACTCCTGGGGTGGGTCCGGGTCCACATGCAAAGTTTCGGAGCTGCGCGACATCTCGCACTATGCTAACCAGCCCGTTTGCTAATTAGCCGAACTTTGCGCGCGTCGCAACTTTGCAAACTAATACCACCAAAGCACTCCCGGGGTCGGTCCGGGTCCAAATGCGAAGTATCGGAGCTGCGCGAAATCTCCCACTATGCTAATCAGCCCGCAGATCCCCAGGCGTGGCCGGCTGGCTGACTCGTTAGCCGAGCTTGACGCGTGTCGCAACTTGGCAAACTAATGGCACCAAAGCACTCCCGGGGTCGGTCCGGGTCCAAATGCGAAGTATCGGAGCTGCGCGAAATCTTCCACTATGCTAATCAGCCCGCAGATCCCCAGGCGTGGCCGGCTGGCTGACTCGTTAGCCGAGCTTGACGCGTGTCGCAACTTGGCAAACTAATGGCACCAAAGCACTCCTGGGGTGGGTCCGGGTCCACATGCAAAGTTTCGGAGCTGCGCGACATCTCGCACTATGCTAACCAGCCCGTTTGCTAATTAGCCGAACTTTGCGCGCGTCGCAACTTTGCAAACTAATACCACCAAAGCACTCCCGGGGTCGGTCCGGGTCCAAATGCGAAGTATCGGAGCTGCGCGAAATCTCCCACTATGCTAATCAGCCCGCAGATCCCCAGGCGTGGCCGGCTGGCTGACTCGTTAGCCGAGCTTGACGCGTGTCGCAACTTGGCAAACTAATGGCACCAAAGCACTCCTGGGGTGGGTCCGGGTCCACATGCAAAGTTTCGGAGCTGCGCGACATCTCGCACTATGCTAACCAGCCCGTTTGCTAATTAGCCGAACTTTGCGCGCGTCGCAACTTTGCAAACTAATACCACCAAAGCACTCCCGGGGTCGGTCCGGGTCCAAATGCGAAGTATCGGAGCTGCGCGAAATCTCCCACTATGCTAATCAGCCCGCAGATCCCCAGGCGTGGCCGGCTGGCTGACTCGTTAGCCGAGCTTGACGCGTGTCGCAACTTGGCAAACTAATGGCACCAAAGCACTCCTGGGGTGGGTCCGGGTCCACATGCAAAGTTTCGGAGCTGCGCGACATCTCGCACTATGCTAACCAGCCCGTTTGCTAATTAGCCGAACTTTGCGCGCGTCGCAACTTTGCAAACTAATACCACCAAAGCACTCCCGGGGTCGGTCCGGGTCCAAATGCGAAGTATCGGAGCTGCGCGAAATCTCCCACTATGCTAATCAGCCCGCAGATCCCCAGGCGTGGCCGGCTGGCTGACTCGTTAGCCGAGCTTGACGCGTGTCGCAACTTGGCAAACTAATGGCACCAAAGCACTCCTGGGGTGGGTCCGGGTCCACATGCAAAGTTTCGGAGCTGCGCGACATCTCGCACTATGCTAACCAGCCCGTTTGCTAATTAGCCGAACTTTGCGCGCGTCGCAACTTTGCAAACTAATACCACCAAAGCACTCCCAGGGTCGGTCCGGGTCCAAATGCGAAGTATCGGAGCTGCGCGAAATCTCCCACTATGCTAATCAGCCCGCAGATCCCCAGGCGTGGCCGGCTGGCTGACTCGTTAGCCGAGCTTGACGCGTGTCGCAACTTGGCAAACTAATGGCACCAAAGCACTCCTGGGGTGGGTCCGGGTCCACATGCAAAGTTTCGGAGCTGCGCGACATCTCGCACTATGCTAACCAGCCCGTTTGCTAATTAGCCGAACTTTGCGCGCGTCGCAACTTTGCAAACTAATACCACCAAAGCACTCCCGGGGTCGGTCCGGGTCCAAATGCGAAGTATCGGAGCTGCGCGAAATCTCCCACTATGCTAATCAGCCCGCAGATCCCCAGGCGTGGCCGGCTGGCTGACTCGTTAGCCGAGCTTGACGCGTGTCGCAACTTGGCAAACTAATGGCACCAAAGCACTCCTGGGGTGGGTCCGGGTCCACATGCAAAGTTTCGGAGCTGCGCGACATCTCGCACTATGCTAACCAGCCCGTTTGCTAATTAGCCGAACTTTGCGCGCGTCGCAACTTTGCAAACTAATACCACCAAAGCACTCCCGGGGTCGGTCCGGGTCCAAATGCGAAGTATCGGAGCTGCGCGAAATCTCCCACTATGCTAATCAGCCCGCAGATCCCCAGGCGTGGCCGGCTGGCTGACTCGTTAGCCGAGCTTGACGCGTGTCGCAACTTGGCAAACTAATGGCACCAAAGCACTCCTGGGGTGGGTCCGGGTCCACATGCAAAGTTTCGGAGCTGCGCGACATCTCGCACTATGCTAACCAGCCCGTTTGCTAATTAGCCGAACTTTGCGAGCGTCGCAACTTTGCAAACTAATACCACCAAAGCACTCCCGGGGTCGGTCCGGGTCCAAATGCGAAGTATCGGAGCTGCGCGAAATCTTCCACTATGCTAATCAGCCCGCAGATCCCCAGACGTGGCCGGCTGGCTGACTCGTTAGCCGAGCTTGACGCGTGTCGCAACTTGGCAAACTAATGGCACCAAAGCACTCCTGGGGTGGGTCCGGGTCCACATGCAAAGTTTCGGAGCTGCGCGACATCTCGCACTATGCTAACCAGCCCGTTTGCTAATTAGCCGAACTTTGCGCGCGTCGCAACTTTGCAAACTAATACCACCAAAGCACTCCCAGGGTCGGTCCGGGTCCAAATGCGAAGTATCGGAGCTGCGCGAAATCTCCCACTATGCTAATCAGCCCGCAGATCCCCAGGCGTGGCCGGCTGGCTGACTCGTTAGCCGAGCTTGACGCGTGTCGCAACTTGGCAAACTAATGGCACCAAAGCACTCCTGGGGTGGGTCCGGGTCCACATGCAAAGTTTCGGAGCTGCGCGACATCTCGCACTATGCTAACCAGCCCGTTTGCTAATTAGCCGAACTTTGCGCGCGTCGCAACTTTGCAAACTAATACCACCAAAGCACTCCCGGGGTCGGTCCGGGTCCAAATGCGAAGTATCGGAGCTGCGCGAAATCTCCCACTATGCTAATCAGCCCGCAGATCCCCAGGCGTGGCCGGCTGGCTGACTCGTTAGCCGAGCTTGACGCGTGTCGCAACTTGGCAAACTAATGGCACCAAAGCACTCCTGGGGTGGGTCCGGGTCCACATGCAAAGTTTCGGAGCTGCGCGACATCTCGCACTATGCTAACCAGCCCGTTTGCTAATTAGCCGAACTTTGCGCGCGTCGCAACTTTGCAAACTAATACCACCAAAGCACTCCCGGGGTCGGTCCGGGTCCAAATGCGAAGTATCGGAGCTGCGCGAAATCTCCCACTATGCTAATCAGCCCGCAGATCCCCAGGCGTGGCCGGCTGGCTGACTCGTTAGCCGAGCTTGACGCGTGTCGCAACTTGGCAAACTAATGGCACCAAAGCACTCCTGGGGTGGGTCCGGGTCCACATGCAAAGTTTCGGAGCTGCGCGACATCTCGCACTATGCTAACCAGCCCGTTTGCTAATTAGCCGAACTTTGCGAGCGTCGCAACTTTGCAAACTAATACCACCAAAGCACTCCCGGGGTCGGTCCGGGTCCAAATGCGAAGTATCGGAGCTGCGCGAAATCTTCCACTATGCTAATCAGCCCGCAGATCCCCAGGCGTGGCCGGCTGGCTGACTCGTTAGCCGAGCTTGACGCGTGTCGCAACTTGGCAAACTAATGGCACCAAAGCACTCCTGGGGTGGGTCCGGGTCCACATGCAAAGTTTCGGAGCTGCGCGACATCTCGCACTATGCTAACCAGCCCGTTTGCTAATTAGCCGAACTTTGCGCGCGTCGCAACTTTGCAAACTAATACCACCAAAGCACTCCCGGGGTCGGTCCGGGTCCAAATGCGAAGTATCGGAGCTGCGCGAAATCTCCCACTATGCTAATCAGCCCGCAGATCCCCAGGCGTGGCCGGCTGGCTGACTCGTTAGCCGAGCTTGACGCGTGTCGCAACTTGGCAAACTAATGGCACCAAAGCACTCCTGGGGTGGGTCCGGGTCCACATGCAAAGTTTCGGAGCTGCGCGACATCTCGCACTATGCTAACCAGCCCGTTTGCTAATTAGCCGAACTTTGCGCGCGTCGCAACTTTGCAAACTAATACCACCAAAGCACTCCCGGGGTCGGTCCGGGTCCAAATGCGAAGTATCGGAGCTGCGCGAAATCTCCCACTATGCTAATCAGCCCGCAGATCCCCAGGCGTGGCCGGCTGGCTGACTCGTTAGCCGAGCTTGACGCGTGTCGCAACTTGGCAAACTAATGGCACCAAAGCACTCCTGGGGTGGGTCCGGGTCCACATGCAAAGTTTCGGAGCTGCGCGACATCTCGCACTATTCTAACCAGCCCGTTTGCTAATTAGCCGAACTTTGCGCGCGTTGCAACTTTGCAAACTAATACCACCAAAGCACTCCCGGGGTCGGTCCGGGTCCAAATGCGAAGTATCGGAGCTGCGCGAAATCTCCCACTATGCTAATCAGCCCGCAGATCCCCAGGCGTGGCCGGCTGGCTGACTCGTTAGCCGAGCTTGACGCGTGTCGCAACTTGGCAAACTAATGGCACCAAAGCACTCCTGGGGTGGGTCCGGGTCCACATGCAAAGTTTCGGAGCTGCGCGACATCTCGCACTATGCTAACCAGCCCGTTTGCTAATTAGCCGAACTTTGCGCGCGTCGCAACTTTGCAAACTAATACCACCAAAGCACTCCCGGGGTCGGTCCGGGTCCAAATGCGAAGTATCGGAGCTGCGCGAAATCTCCCACTATGCTAATCAGCCCGCAGATCCCCAGGCGTGGCCGGCTGGCTGACTCGTTAGCCGAGCTTGACGCGTGTCGCAACTTGGCAAACTAATGGCACCAAAGCACTCCTGGGGTGGGTCCGGGTCCACATGCAAAGTTTCGGAGCTGCGCGACATCTCGCACTATGCTAACCAGCCCGTTTGCTAATTAGCCGAACTTTGCGCGCGTCGCAACTTTGCAAACTAATACCACCAAAGCACTCCCGGGGTCGGTCCGGGTCCAAATGCGAAGTATCGGAGCTGCGCGAAATCTCCCACTATGCTAATCAGCCTGCAGATCCCCAGGCGTGGCCGGCTGGCTGACTCGTTAGCCGAGCTTGACGCGTGTCGCAACTTGGCAAACTAATGGCACCAAAGCACTCCTGGGGTGGGTCCGGGTCCACATGCAAAGTTTCGGAGCTGCGCGACATCTCGCACTATGCTAACCAGCCCGTTTGCTAATTAGCCGAACTTTGCGCGCGTCGCAACTTTGCAAACTAATACCACCAAAGCACTCCCGGGGTCGGTCCGGGTCCAAATGCGAAGTATCGGAGCTGCGCAAAATCTCCCACTATGCTAATCAGCCCGCAGATCCCCAGGCGTGGCCGGCTGGCTGACTCGTTAGCCGAGCTTGACGCGTGTCGCAACTTGGCAAACTAATGGCACCAAAGCACTCCTGGGGTGGGTCCGGGTCCACATGCAAAGTTTCGGAGCTGCGCGACATCTCGCACTATGCTAACCAGCCCGTTTGCTAATTAGCCGAACTTTGCGCGCGTCGCAACTTTGCAAACTAATACCACCAAAGCACTCCCGGGGTCGGTCCGGGTCCAAATGCGAAGTATCGGAGCTGCGCGAAATCTCCCACTATGCTAATCAGCCCGCAGATCCCCAGGCGTGGCCGGCTGGCTGACTCGTTAGCCGAGCTTGACGCGTGTCGCAACTTGGCAAACTAATGGCACCAAAGCACTCCTGGGGTGGGTCCGGGTCCACATGCAAAGTTTCGGAGCTGCGCGACATCTCGCACTATGCTAACCAGCCCGTTTGCTAATTAGCCGAACTTTGCGCGCGTCGCAACTTTGCAAACTAATACCACCAAAGCACTCCCGGGGTCGGTCCGGGTCCAAATGCGAAGTATCGGAGCTGCGCGAAATCTCCCACTATGCTAATCAGCCCGCAGATCCCCAGGCGTGGCCGGCTGGCTGACTCGTTAGCCGAGCTTGACGCGTGTCGCAACTTGGCAAACTAATGGCACCAAAGCACTCCTGGGGTGGGTCCGGGTCCACATGCAAAGTTTCGGAGCTGCGCGACATCTCGCACTATGCTAACCAGCCCGTTTGCTAATTAGCCGAACTTTGCGCGCGTCGCAACTTTGCAAACTAATACCACCAAAGAACTCCCGGGGTCGGTCCGGGTCCAAATGCGAAGTATCGGAGCTGCGCGAAATCTCCCACTATGCTAATCAGCCCGCAGATCCCCAGGCGTGGCCGGCTGGCTGACTCGTTAGCCGAGCTTGACGCGTGTCGCAACTTGGCAAACTAATGGCACCAAAGCACTCCTGGGGTGGGTCCGGGTCCACATGCAAAGTTTCGGAGCTGCGCGACATCTCGCACTATGCTAACCAGCCCGTTTGCTAATTAGCCGAACTTTGCGCGCGTCGCAACTTTGCAAACTAATACCACCAAAGCACTCCCAGGGTCGGTCCGGGTCCAAATGCGAAGTATCGGAGCTGCGCGAAATCTCCCACTATGCTAATCAGCCCGCAGATCCCCAGGCGTGGCCGGCTGGCTGACTCGTTAGCCGAGCTTGACGCGTGTCGCAACTTGGCAAACTAATGGCACCAAAGCACTCCTGGGGTGGGTCCGGGTCCACATGCAAAGTTTCGGAGCTGCGCGACATCTCGCACTATGCTAACCAGCCCGTTTGCTAATTAGCCGAACTTTGCGCGCGTCGCAACTTTGCAAACTAATACCACCAAAGCACTCCCGGGGTCGGTCCGGGTCCAAATGCGAAGTATCAGAGCTGCGCGAAATCTCCCACTATGCTAATCAGCCCGCAGATCCCCAGGCGTGGCCGGCTGGCTGACTCGTTAGCCGAGCTTGACGTGTGTCGCAACTTGGCAAACTAATGGCACCAAAGCACTCCTGGGGTGGGTCCGGGTCCACATGCAAAGTTTCGGAGCTGCGCGACATCTCGCACTATGCTAACCAGCCCGTTTGCTAATTAGCCGAACTTTGCGAGCGTCGCAACTTTGCAAACTAATACCACCAAAGCACTCCCGGGGTCGGTCCGGGTCCAAATGCGAAGTATCGGAGCTGCGCGAAATCTCCCACTATGCTAATCAGCCCGCAGATCCCCAGGCGTGGCCGGCTGGCTGACTCGTTAGCCGAGCTTGACGCGTGTCGCAACTTGGCAAACTAATGGCACCAAAGCACTCCTGGGGTGGGTCCGGGTCCACATGCAAAGTTTCGGAGCTGCGCGACATCTCGCACTATTCTAACCAGCCCGTTTGCTAATTAGCCGAACTTTGCGCGCGTTGCAACTTTGCAAACTAATACCACCAAAGCACTCCCGGGGTCGGTCCGGGTCCAAATGCGAAGTATCGGAGCTGCGCGAAATCTCCCACTATGCTAATCAGCCCGCAGATCCCCAGGCGTGGCCGGCTGGCTGACTCGTTAGCCGAGCTTGACGCGTGTCGCAACTTGGCAAACTAATGGCACCAAAGCACTCCTGGGGTGGGTCCGGGTCCACATGCAAAGTTTCGGAGCTGCGCGACATCTCGCACTATGCTAACCAGCCCGTTTGCTAATTAGCCGAACTTTGCGCGCGTCGCAACTTTGCAAACTAATACCACCAAAGCACTCCCGGGGTCGGTCCGGGTCCAAATGCGAAGTATCGGAGCTGCGCGAAATCTCCCACTATGCTAATCAGCCCGCAGATCCCCAGGCGTGGCCGGCTGGCTGACTCGTTAGCCGAGCTTGACGCGTGTCGCAACTTGGCAAACTAATGGCACCAAAGCACTCCTGGGGTGGGTCCGGGTCCACATGCAAAGTTTCGGAGCTGCGCGACATCTCGCACTATGCTAACCAGCCCGTTTGCTAATTAGCCGAACTTTGCGCGCGTCGCAACTTTGCAAACTAATACCACCAAAGCACTCCCGGGGTCGGTCCGGGTCCAAATGCGAAGTATCGGAGCTGCGCGAAATCTCCCACTATGCTAATCAGCCTGCAGATCCCCAGGCGTGGCCGGCTGGCTGACTCGTTAGCCGAGCTTGACGCGTGTCGCAACTTGGCAAACTAATGGCACCAAAGCACTCCTGGGGTGGGTCCGGGTCCACATGCAAAGTTTCGGAGCTGCGCGACATCTCGCACTATGCTAACCAGCCCGTTTGCTAATTAGCCGAACTTTGCGCGCGTCGCAACTTTGCAAACTAATACCTCCAAAGCACTCCCGGGGTCGGTCCGGGTCCAAATGCGAAGTATCGGAGCTGCGCAAAATCTCCCACTATGCTAATCAGCCCGCAGATCCCCAGGCGTGGCCGGCTGGCTGACTCGTTAGCCGAGCTTGACGCGTGTCGCAACTTGGCAAACTAATGGCACCAAAGCACTCCTGGGGTGGGTCCGGGTCCACATGCAAAGTTTCGGAGCTGCGCGACATCTCGCACTATGCTAACCAGCCCGTTTGCTAATTAGCCGAACTTTGCGCGCGTCGCAACTTTGCAAACTAATACCACCAAAGCACTCCCGGGGTCGGTCCGGGTCCAAATGCGAAGTATCGGAGCTGCGCGAAATCTCCCACTATGCTAATCAGCCCGCAGATCCCCAGGCGTGGCCGGCTGGCTGACTCGTTAGCCGAGCTTGACGCGTGTCGCAACTTGGCAAACTAATGGCACCAAAGCACTCCTGGGGTGGGTCCGGGTCCACATGCAAAGTTTCGGAGCTGCGCGACATCTCGCACTATGCTAACCAGCCCGTTTGCTAATTAGCCGAACTTTGCGCGCGTCGCAACTTTGCAAACTAATACCACCAAAGCACTCCCGGGGTCGGTCCGGGTCCAAATGCGAAGTATCGGAGCTGCGCGAAATCTCCCACTATGCTAATCAGCCCGCAGATCCCCAGGCGTGGCCGGCTGGCTGACTCGTTAGCCGAGCTTGACGCGTGTCGCAACTTGGCAAACTAATGGCACCAAAGCACTCCTGGGGTGGGTCCGGGTCCACATGCAAAGTTTCGGAGCTGCGCGACATCTCGCACTATGCTAACCAGCCCGTTTGCTAATTAGCCGAACTTTGCGCGCGTCGCAACTTTGCAAACTAATACCACCAAAGCACTCCCGGGGTCGGTCCGGGTCCAAATGCGAAGTATCGGAGCTGCGCGAAATCTCCCACTATGCTAATCAGCCCGCAGATCCCCAGGCGTGGCCGGCTGGCTGACTCGTTAGCCGAGCTTGACGCGTGTCGCAACTTGGCAAACTAATGGCAGCAAAGCACTCCTGGGGTGGGTCCGGGTCCACATGCAAAGTTTCGGAGCTGCGCGACATCTCGCACTATGCTAACCAGCCCGTTTGCTAGTTAGCCGAACTTTGCGCGCGTCGCAACTTTGCAAACTAATACCACCAAAGCACTCCCGGGGTCGGTCCGGGTCCAAATGCGAAGTATCGGAGCTGCGCGAAATCTCCCACTATGCTAATCAGCCCGCAGATCCCCAGGCGTGGCCGGCTGGCTGACTCGTTAGCCGAGCTTGACGCGTGTCGCAACTTGGCAAACTAATGGCACCAAAGCACTCCTGGGGTGGGTCCGGGTCCACATGCAAAGTTTCGGAGCTGCGCGACATCTCGCACTATGCTAACCAGCCCGTTTGCTAATTAGCCGAACTTTGCGCGCGTCGCAACTTTGCAAACTAATACCACCAAAGCACTCCCGGGGTCGGTCCGGGTCCAAATGCGAAGTATCGGAGCTGCGCGAAATCTCCCACTATGCTAATCAGCCCGCAGATCCCCAGGCGTGGCCGGCTGGCTGACTCGTTAGCCGAGCTTGACGCGTGTCGCAACTTGGCAAACTAATGGCACCAAAGCACTCCTGGGGTGGGTCCGGGTCCACATGCAAAGTTTCGGAGCTGCGCGACATCTCGCACTATTCTAACCAGCCCGTTTGCTAATTAGCCGAACTTTGCGCGCGTTGCAACTTTGCAAACTAATACCACCAAAGCACTCCCGGGGTCGGTCCGGGTCCAAATGCGAAGTATCGGAGCTGCGCGAAATCTCCCACTATGCTAATCAGCCCGCAGATCCCCAGGCGTGGCCGGCTGGCTGACTCGTTAGCCGAGCTTGACGCGTGTCGCAACTTGGCAAACTAATGGCACCAAAGCACTCCTGGGGTGGGTCCGGGTCCACATGCAAAGTTTCGGAGCTGCGCGACATCTCGCACTATGCTAACCAGCCCGTTTGCTAATTAGCCGAACTTTGCGCGCGTCGCAACTTTGCAAACTAATACCACCAAAGCACTCCCGGGGTCGGTCCGGGTCCAAATGCGAAGTATCGGAGCTGCGCGAAATCTCCCACTATGCTAATCAGCCCGCAGATCCCCAGGCGTGGCCGGCTGGCTGACTCGTTAGCCGAGCTTGACGCGTGTCGCAACTTGGCAAACTAATGGCACCAAAGCACTCCTGGGGTGGGTCCGGGTCCACATGCAAAGTTTCGGAGCTGCGCGACATCTCGCACTATGCTAACCAGCCCGTTTGCTAATTAGCCGAACTTTGCGCGCGTCGCAACTTTGCAAACTAATACCACCAAAGCACTCCCGGGGTCGGTCCGGGTCCAAATGCGAAGTATCGGAGCTGCGCGAAATCTCCCACTATGCTAATCAGCCTGCAGATCCCCAGGCGTGGCCGGCTGGCTGACTCGTTAGCCGAGCTTGACGCGTGTCGCAACTTGGCAAACTAATGGCACCAAAGCACTCCTGGGGTGGGTCCGGGTCCACATGCAAAGTTTCGGAGCTGCGCGACATCTCGCACTATGCTAACCAGCCCGTTTGCTAATTAGCCGAACTTTGCGCGCGTCGCAACTTTGCAAACTAATACCACCAAAGCACTCCCGGGGTCGGTCCGGGTCCAAATGCGAAGTATCGGAGCTGCGCAAAATCTCCCACTATGCTAATCAGCCCGCAGATCCCCAGGCGTGGCCGGCTGGCTGACTCGTTAGCCGAGCTTGACGCGTGTCGCAACTTGGCAAACTAATGGCACCAAAGCACTCCTGGGGTGGGTCCGGGTCCACATGCAAAGTTTCGGAGCTGCGCGACATCTCGCACTATGCTAACCAGCCCGTTTGCTAATTAGCCGAACTTTGCGCGCGTCGCAACTTTGCAAACTAATACCACCAAAGCACTCCCGGGGTCGGTCCGGGTCCAAATGCGAAGTATCGGAGCTGCGCGAAATCTCCCACTATGCTAATCAGCCCGCAGATCCCCAGGCGTGGCCGGCTGGCTGACTCGTTAGCCGAGCTTGACGCGTGTCGCAACTTGGCAAACTAATGGCACCAAAGCACTCCTGGGGTGGGTCCGGGTCCACATGCAAAGTTTCGGAGCTGCGCGACATCTCGCACTATGCTAACCAGCCCGTTTGCTAATTAGCCGAACTTTGCGCGCGTCGCAACTTTGCAAACTAATACCACCAAAGCACTCCCGGGGTCGGTCCGGGTCCAAATGCGAAGTATCGGAGCTGCGCGAAATCTCCCACTATGCTAATCAGCCCGCAGATCCCCAGGCGTGGCCGGCTGGCTGACTCGTTAGCCGAGCTTGACGCGTGTCGCAACTTGGCAAACTAATGGCACCAAAGCACTCCTGGGGTGGGTCCGGGTCCACATGCAAAGTTTCGGAGCTGCGCGACATCTCGCACTATGCTAACCAGCCCGTTTGCTAATTAGCCGAACTTTGCGCGCGTCGCAACTTTGCAAACTAATACCACCAAAGCACTCCCGGGGTCGGTCCGGGTCCAAATGCGAAGTATCGGAGCTGCGCGAAATCTCCCACTATGCTAATCAGCCCGCAGATCCCCAGGCGTGGCCGGCTGGCTGACTCGTTAGCCGAGCTTGACGCGTGTCGCAACTTGGCAAACTAATGGCACCAAAGCACTCCTGGGGTGGGTCCGGGTCCACATGCAAAGTTTCGGAGCTGCGCGACATCTCGCACTATGCTAACCAGCCCGTTTGCTAATTAGCCGAACTTTGCGCGCGTCGCAACTTTGCAAACTAATACCACCAAAGCACTCCCGGGGTCGGTCCGGGTCCAAATGCGAAGTATCGGAGCTGCGCGAAATCTCCCACTATGCTAATCAGCCCGCAGATCCCCAGGCGTGGCCGGCTGGCTGACTCGTTAGCCGAGCTTGACGCGTGTCGCAACTTGGCAAACTAATGGCAGCAAAGCACTCCTGGGGTGGGTCCGGGTCCACATGCAAAGTTTCGGAGCTGCGCGACATCTCGCACTATGCTAACCAGCCCGTTTGCTAGTTAGCCGAACTTTGCGCGCGTCGCAACTTTGCAAACTAATACCACCAAAGCACTCCCGGGGTCGGTCCGGGTCCAAATGCGAAGTATCGGAGCTGCGCGAAATCTCCCACTATGCTAATCAGCCCGCAGATCCCCAGGCGTGGCCGGCTGGCTGAGTCGTTAGCCGAGCTTGACGCGTGTCGCAACTTGGCAAACTAATGGCACCAAAGCACTCCTGGGGTGGGTCCGGGTCCACATGCAAAGTTTCGGAGCTGCGCGACATCTCGCACTATGCTAACCAGCCCGTTTGCTAATTAGCCGAACTTTGCGCGCGTCGCAACTTTGCAAACTAATACCACCAAAGCACTCCCGGGGTCGGTCCGGGTCCAAATGCGAAGTATCGGAGCTGCGCGAAATCTCCCACTATGCTAATCAGCCCGCAGATCCCCAGGCGTGGCCGGCTGGCTGACTCGTTAGCCGAGCTTGACGCGTGTCGCAACTTGGCAAACTAATGGCACCAAAGCACTCCTGGGGTGGGTCCGGGTCCACATGCAAAGTTTCGGAGCTGCGCGACATCTCGCACTATGCTAACCAGCCCGTTTGCTAATTAGCCGAACTTTGCGCGCGTCGCAACTTTGCAAACTAATACCACCAAAGCACTCCGGGGTCGGTCCGGGTCCAAATGCGAAGTATCGGAGCTGCGCGAAATCTCCCACTATGCTAATCAGCCCGCAGATCCCAGGCGTGGCCGGCTGGCTGACTCGTTAGCCGAGCTTGACGCGTGTCGCAACTTGGCAAACTAATGGCACCAAAGCACTCCTGGGGTGGGTCCGGGTCCACATGCAAAGTTTCGGAGCTGCGCGACATCTCGCACTATGCTAACCAGCCCGTTTGCTAATTAGCCGAACTTTGCGCGCATCGCAACTTTGCAAACTAATACCACCAAAGCACTCCCGGGGTCGGTCCGGGTCCAAATGCGAAGTATCGGAGCTGCGCGAAATCTCCCACTATGCTAATCAGCCCGCAGATCCCCAGGCGTGGCCGGCTGGCTGACTCGTTAGCCGAGCTTGACGCGTGTCGCAACTTGGCAAACTAATGGCACCAAAGCACTCCTGGGGTGGGTCCGGGTCCACATGCAAAGTTTCGGAGCTGCGCGACATCTCGCACTATGCTAACCAGCCCGTTTGCTAATTAGCCGAACTTTGCGCGCGTCGCAACTTTGCAAACTAATACCACCAAAGCACTCCCGGGGTCGGTCCGGGTCCAAATGCGAAGTATCGGAGCTGCGCGAAATATCCCACTATGCTAATCAGCCCGCAGATCCCCAGGCGTGGCCGGCTGGCTGACTCGTTAGCCGAGCTTGACGCGTGTCGCAACTTGGCAAACTAATGGCACCAAAGCACTCCTGGGGTGGGTCCGGGTCCACATGCAAAGTTTCGGAGCTGCGCGACATCTCGCACTATGCTAACCAGCCCGTTTGCTAATTAGCCGAACTTTGCGCGCGTCGCAACTTTGCAAACTAATACCACCAAAGCACTCCCAGGGTCGGTCCGGGTCCAAATGCGAAGTATCGGAGCTGCGCGAAATCTCCCACTATGCTAATCAGCCCGCAGATCCCCAGGCGTGGCCGGCTGGCTGACTCGTTAGCCGAGCTTGACGCGTGTCGCAACTTGGCAAACTAATGGCACCAAAGCACTCCTGGGGTGGGTCCGGGTCCACATGCAAAGTTTCGGAGCTGCGCGACATCTCGCACTATGCTAACCAGCCCGTTTGCTAATTAGCCGAACTTTGCGCGCGTCGCAACTTTGCAAACTAATACCACCAAAGCACTCCCGGGGTCGGTCCGGGTCCAAATGCGAAGTATCGGAGCTGCGCGAAATCTCCCACTATGCTAATCAGCCCGCAGATCCCCAGGCGTGGCCGGCTGGCTGACTCGTTAGCCGAGCTTGACACGTGTCGCAACTTGGCAAACTAATGGCACCAAAGCACTCCTGGGGTGGGTCCAGGTCCACATGCAAAGTTTCGGAGCTGCGCAACATCTCGCACTATGCTAACCAGCCCGTTTGCTAATTAGCCGAACTTTGCGCGCGTCGCAACTTTGCAAACTAATACCACCAAAGCACTCCCGGGGTCGGTCCGGGTCCAAATGCGAAGTATCGGAGCTGCGCGAAATCTCCCACTATGCTAATCAGCCCGCAGATCCCCAGGCGTGGCCGGCTGGCTGACTCGTTAGCCGAGCTTGACGCGTGTCGCAACTTGGCAAACTAATGGCACCAAAGCACTCCTGGGGTGGGTCCGGGTCCACATGCAAAGTTTCGGAGCTGTGCGACATCTCGCACTATGCTAACCAGCCCGTTTGCTAATTAGCCGAACTTTGCGCGCGTCGCAACTTTGCAAACTAATACCACCAAAGCACTCCCGGGGTCGGTCCGGGTCCAAATGCGAAGTATCGGAGCTGCGCGAAATCTCCCACTATGCTAATCAGCCCGCAGATCCCCAGGCGTGGCCGGCTGGCTGACTCGTTAGCCGAGCTTGACGCGTGTCGCAACTTGGCAAACTAATGGCACCAAAGCACTCCTGGGGTGGGTCCGGGTCCACATGCAAAGTTTCGGAGCTGCGCGACATCTCGCACTATGCTAACCAGCCCGTTTGCTAATTAGCCGAACTTTGCGCGCGTCGCAACTTTGCAAACTAATACCACCAAAGCACTCCCGGGGTCGGTCCGGGTCCAAATGCGAAGTATCGGAGCTGCGCGAAATCTCCCACTATGCTAATCAGCCCGCAGATCCCCAGGCGTGGCCGGCTGGCTGACTCGTTAGCCGAGCTTGACGCGTGTCGCAACTTGGCAAACTAATGGCACCAAAGCACTCCTGGGGTGGGTCCGGGTCCACATGCAAAGTTTCGGAGCTGCGCGACATCTCGCACTATGCTAACCAGCCCGTTTGCTAATTAGCCGAACTTTGCGCGCGTCGCAACTTTGCAAACTAATACCACCAAAGCACTCTCGGGGTCGGTCCGGGTCCAAATGCAAAGTATCGGAGCTGCGCGAAATCTCCCACTATGCTAATCAGCCCGCAGATCCCCAGGCGTAGCCGGCTGGCTGACTCGTTAGCCGAGCTTGACGCGTGTCGCAACTTGGCAAACTAATGGCACCAAAGCACTCCTGGGGTGGGTCCGGGTCCACATGCAAAGTTTCGGAGCTGCGCGACATCTCGCACTATGCTAACCAGCCCGTTTGCTAATTAGCCGAACTTTGCGCGCTTCGCAACTTTGCAAACTAATACCACCAAAGCCCTCCCGGGGTCGGTCCGGGTCCAAATGCGAAGTATCGGACTGCGCGAAATCTCCCACTATGCTAATCAGCCCGCAGATCCCCAGGCGTGGCCGGCTGGCTGACTCGTTAGCCGAGCTTGACGCGTGCCGGAACTTGGCAAACTAATGGCACCAAAGCACTCCTGGGGTGGGTCCGGGTCCACATGCAAAGTTTCGGAGCTGCGCGACATCTCGCACTATGCTAACCAGCCCGTTTGCTAATTAGCCGAACTTTGCGCGCGTCGCAACTTTGCAAACTAATACCACCAAAGCACTCCCGGGGTCGGTCCGGGTCCAAATGCGAAGTATCGGAGCTGCGCGAAATCTCCCACTATGCTAATCAGCCCGCAGATCCCCAGGCGTGGCCGGCTGGCTGACTCGTTAGCCGAGCTTGACGCGTGTCGCAACTTGGCAAACTAATGGCACCAAAGCACTCCTGGGGTGGGTCCGGGTCCACATGCAAAGTTTCGGAGCTGCGCGACATCTCGCACTATGCTAACCAGCCCGTTTGCTAATTAGCCGAACTTTGCGCGCGTCGCAACTTTGCAAACTAATACCACCAAAGCACTCCCGGGGTCGGTCCGGGTCCAAATGCGAAGTATCGGAGCTGCGCGAAATCTCCCACTATGCTAATCAGCCCGCAGATCCCCAGGCGTGGCCGGCTGGCTGACTCGTTAGCCGAGCTTGACGCGTGTCGCAACTTGGCAAACTAATGGCACCAAAGCACTCCTGGGGTGGGTCCGGGTCCACATGCAAAGTTTCGGAGCTGCGCGACATCTCGCACTATGCTAACCAGCCCGTTTGCTAATTAGCCGAACTTTGCGCGCGTCGCAACTTTGCAAACTAATACCACCAAAGCACTCCCGGGGTCGGTCCGGGTCCAAATGCGAAGTATCGGAGCTGCGCGAAATCTCCCACTATGCTAATCAGCCCGCAGATCCCCAGGCGTGGCCGGCTGGCTGACTCGTTAGCCGAGCTTGACGCGTGTCGCAACTTGGCAAACTAATGGCACCAAAGCACTCCTGGGGTGGGTCCGGGTCCACATGCAAAGTTTCGGAGCTGCGCGACATCTCGCACTATGCTAACCAGCCCGTTTGCTAATTAGCCGAACTTTGCGCGCGTCGCAACTTTGCAAACTAATACCACCAAAGCACTCCCGGGGTCGGTCCGGGTCCAAATGCGAAGTATCGGAGCTGCGCGAAATCTCCCACTATGCTAATCAGCCCGCAGATCCCCAGGCGCAGCCGGCTGGCTGACTCGTTAGCCGAGCTTGACGCGTGTCGCAACTTGGCAAACTAATGGCACCAAAGCACTCCTGGGGTGGGTCCGGGTCCACATGCAAAGTTTCGGAGCTGCGCGACATCTCGCACTATGCTAACCAGCCCGTTTGCTAATTAGCCGAACTTTGCGCGCGTCGCAACTTTGCAAACTAATACCACCAAAGCACTCCCGGGGTCGGTCCGGGTCCAAATGCGAAGTATCGGAGCTGCGCGAAATCTCCCACTATGCTAATCAGCCCGCAGATCCCCAGGCGTGGCCGGCTGGCTGACTCGTTAGCCGAGCTTGACGCGTGTCGCAACTTGGCAAACTAATAGCACCAAAGCACTCCTGGGGTGGGTCCAGGTCCACATGCAAAGTTTCGGAGCTGCGCGACATCTCGCACTATGCTAACCAGCCCGTTTGCTAATTAGCCGAACTTTGCGTGCGTCGCAACTTTGCAAACTAATACCACCAAAGCACTCCCGGGGTCGGTCCGGGTCCAAATGCGAAGTATCGGAGCTGCGCGAAATCTCCCACTATGCTAATCAGCCCGCAGATCCCCAGGCGTGGCCGGCTGGCTGACTCGTTAGCCGAGCTTGACGCGTGTCGCAACTTGGCAAACTAATGGCACCAAAGCACTCCTGGGGTGGGTCCGGGTCCACATGCAAAGTTTCGGAGCTGCGCGACATCTCGCACTATGCTAACCAGCCCGTTTGCTAATTAGCCGAACTTTGCGCGCGTCGCAACTTTGCAAACTAATACCACCAAAGCACTCCCAGGGTCGGTCCGGGTCCAAATGCGAAGTATCGGAGCTGCGCGAAATCTCCCACTATGCTAATCAGCCCGCAGATCCCCAGGCGTGGCCGGCTGGCTGACTCGTTAGCCGAGCTTGACGCGTGTCGCAACTTGGCAAACTAATGGCACCAAAGCACTCCTGGGGTGGGTCCGGGTCCACATGCAAAGTTTCGGAGCTGCGCGACATCTCGCACTATGCTAACCAGCCCGTTTGCTAATTAGCCGAACTTTGCGCGCGTCGCAACTTTGCAAACTAATACCACCAAAGCACTCCCGGGGTCGGTCCGGGTCCAAATGCGAAGTATCGGAGCTGCGCGAAATCTCCCACTATGCTAATCAGCCCGCAGATCCCCAGGCGTGGCCGGCTGGCTGACTCGTTAGCCGAGCTTGACACGTGTCGCAACTTGGCAAACTAATGGCACCAAAGCACTCCTGGGGTGGGTCCAGGTCCACATGCAAAGTTTCGGAGCTGCGCAACATCTCGCACTATGCTAACCAGCCCGTTTGCTAATTAGCCGAACTTTGCGCGCGTCGCAACTTTGCAAACTAATACCACCAAAGCACTCCCGGGGTCGGTCCGGGTCCAAATGCGAAGTATCGGAGCTGCGCGAAATCTCCCACTATGCTAATCAGCCCGCAGATCCCCAGGCGTGGCCGGCTGGCTGACTCGTTAGCCGAGCTTGACGCGTGTCGCAACTTGGCAAACTAATGGCACCAAAGCACTCCTGGGGTGGGTCCGGGTCCACATGCAAAGTTTCGGAGCTGCGCGACATCTCGCACTATGCTAACCAGCCCGTTTGCTAATTAGCCGAACTTTGCGCGCGTCGCAACTTTGCAAACTAATACCACCAAAGCACTCCCGGGGTCGGTCCGGGTCCAAATGCGAAGTATCGGAGCTGCGCGAAATCTCCCACTATGCTAATCAGCCCGCAGATCCCCAGGCGTGGCCGGCTGGCTGACTCGTTAGCCGAGCTTGACGCGTGTCGCAACTTGGCAAACTAATGGCACCAAAGCACTCCTGGGGTGGGTCCGGGTCCACATGCAAAGTTTCGGAGCTGCGCGACATCTCGCACTATGCTAACCAGCCCGTTTGCTAATTAGCCGAACTTTGCGCGCGTCGCAACTTTGCAAACTAATACCACCAAAGCACTCCCGGGGTCGGTCCGGGTCCAAATGCAAAGTATCGGAGCTGCGCGAAATCTCCCACTATGCTAATCAGCCCGCAGATCCCCAGGCGTAGCCGGCTGGCTGACTCGTTAGCCGAGCTTGACGCGTGTCGCAACTTGGCAAACTAATGGCACCAAAGCACTCCTGGGGTGGGTCCGGGTCCACATGCAAAGTTTCGGAGCTGCGCGACATCTCGCACTATGCTAACCAGCCCGTTTGCTAATTAGCCGAACTTTGCGCGCTTCGCAACTTTGCAAACTAATACCACCAAAGCCCTCCCGGGGTCGGTCCGGGTCCAAATGCGAAGTATCGGACTGCGCGAAATCTCCCACTATGCTAATCAGCCCGCAGATCCCCAGGCGTGGCCGGCTGGCTGACTCGTTAGCCGAGCTTGACGCGTGCCGGAACTTGGCAAACTAATGGCACCAAAGCACTCCTGGGGTGGGTCCGGGTCCACATGCAAAGTTTCGGAGCTGCGCGACATCTCGCACTATGCTAACCAGCCCGTTTGCTAATTAGCCGAACTTTGCGCGCGTCGCAACTTTGCAAACTAATACCACCAAAGCACTCCCGGGGTCGGTCCGGGTCCAAATGCGAAGTATCGGAGCTGCGCGAAATCTCCCACTATGCTAATCAGCCCGCAGATCCCCAGGCGTGGCCGGCTGGCTGACTCGTTAGCCGAGCTTGACGCGTGTCGCAACTTGGCAAACTAATGGCACCAAAGCACTCCTGGGGTGGGTCCGGGTCCACATGCAAAGTTTCGGAGCTGCGCGACATCTCGCACTATGCTAACCAGCCCGTTTGCTAATTAGCCGAACTTTGCGCGCGTCGCAACTTTGCAAACTAATACCACCAAAGCACTCCCAGGGTCGGTCCGGGTCCAAATGCGAAGTATCGGAGCTGCGCGAAATCTCCCACTATGCTAATCAGCCCGCAGATCCCCAGGCGTGGCCGGCTGGCTGACTCGTTAGCCGAGCTTGACGCGTGTCGAAACTTGGCAAACTAATGGCACCAAAGCACTCCTGGGGTGGGTCCGGGTCCACATGCAAAGTTTCGGAGCTGCGCGACATCTCGCACTATGCTAACCAGCCCGTTTGCTAATTAGCCGAACTTTGCGCGCGTCGCAACTTTGCAAACTAATACCACCAAAGCACTCCCGGGGTCGGTCCGGGTCCAAATGCGAAGTATCGGAGCTGCGCGAAATCTCCCACTATGCTAATCAGCCCGCAGATCCCCAGGCGTGGCCGGCTGGCTGACTCGTTAGCCGAGCTTGACGCGTGTCGCAACTTGGCAAACTAATGGCACCAAAGCACTCCTGGGGTGGGTCCGGGTCCACATGCAAAGTTTCGGAGCTGCGCGACATCTCGCACTATGCTAACCAGCCCGTTTGCTAATTAGCCGAACTTTGCGCGCGTCGCAACTTTGCAAACTAATACCACCAAAGCACTCCCGGGGTCGGTCCGGGTCCAAATGCGAAGTATCGGAGCTGCGCGAAATCTCCCACTATGCTAATCAGCCCGCAGATCCCCAGGCGTGGCCGGCTGGCTGACTCGTTAGCCGAGCTTGACGCGTGTCGCAACTTGGCAAACTAATGGCACCAAAGCACTCCTGGGGTGGGTCCGGGTCCACATGCAAAGTTTCGGAGCTGCGCGACATCTCGCACTATGCTAACCAGCCCGTTTGCTAATTAGCCGAACTTTGCGCGCGTCGCAACTTTGCAAACTAATACCACCAAAGCACTCCCGGGGTCGGTCCGGGTCCAAATGCGAAGTATCGGAGCTGCGCGAAATCTCCCACTATGCTAATCAGCCCGCAGATCCCCAGGCGTGGCCGGCTGGCTGACTCGTTAGCCGAGCTTGACGCGTGTCGCAACTTGGCAAACTAATGGCACCAAAGCACTCCTGGGGTGGGTCCGGGTCCACATGCAAAGTTTCGGAGCTGCGCGACATCTCGCACTATGCTAACCAGCCCGTTTGCTAATTAGCCGAACTTTGCGCGCGTCGCAACTTTGCAAACTAATACCACCAAAGCACTCCTGGGGTGGGTCCAGGTCCACATGCAAAGTTTCGGAGCTGCGCGACATCTCGCACTATGCTAACCAGCCCGTTTGCTAATTAGCCGAACTTTGCGTGCGTCGCAACTTTGCAAACTAATACCACCAAAGCACTCCCGGGGTCGGTCCGGGTCCAAATGCGAAGTATCGGAGCTGCGCGAAATCTCCCACTATGCTAATCAGCCCGCAGATCCCCAGGCGTGGCCGGCTGGCTGACTCGTTAGCCGAGCTTGACGCGTGTCGCAACTTGGCAAACTAATGGCACCAAAGCACTCCTGGGGTGGGTCCGGGTCCACATGCAAAGTTTCGGAGCTGCGCGACATCTCGCACTATGCTAACCAGCCCGTTTGCTAATTAGCCGAACTTTGCGCGCGTCGCAACTTTGCAAACTAATACCACCAAAGCACTCCCGGGGTCGGTCCGGGTCCAAATGCGAAGTATCGGAGCTGCGCGAAATCTCCCACTATGCTAATCAGCCCGCAGATCCCCAGGCGTGGCCGGCTGGCTGACTCGTTAGCCGAGCTTGACACGTGTCGCAACTTGGCAAACTAATGGCACCAAAGCACTCCTGGGGTGGGTCCAGGTCCACATGCAAAGTTTCGGAGCTGCGCAACATCTCGCACTATGCTAACCAGCCCGTTTGCTAATTAGCCGAACTTTGCGCGCGTCGCAACTTTGCAAACTAATACCACCAAAGCACTCCCGGGGTCGGTCCGGGTCCAAATGCGAAGTATCGGAGCTGCGCGAAATCTCCCACTATGCTAATCAGCCCGCAGATCCCCAGGCGTGGCCGGCTGGCTGACTCGTTAGCCGAGCTTGACGCGTGTCGCAACTTGGCAAACTAATGGCACCAAAGCACTCCTGGGGTGGGTCCGGGTCCACATGCAAAGTTTCGGAGCTGCGCGACATCTCGCACTATGCTAACCAGCCCGTTTGCTAATTAGCCGAACTTTGCGCGCGTCGCAACTTTGCAAACTAATACCACCAAAGCACTCCCGGGGTCGGTCCGGGTCCAAATGCGAAGTATCGGAGCTGCGCGAAATCTCCCACTATGCTAATCAGCCCGCAGATCCCCAGGCGTAGCCGGCTGGCTGACTCGTTAGCCGAGCTTGACGCGTGTCGCAACTTGGCAAACTAATGGCACCAAAGCACTCCTGGGGTGGGTCCGGGTCCACATGCAAAGTTTCGGAGCTGCGCGACATCTCGCACTATGCTAACCAGCCCGTTTGCTAATTAGCCGAACTTTGCGCGCTTCGCAACTTTGCAAACTAATACCACCAAAGCCCTCCCGGGGTCGGTCCGGGTCCAAATGCGAAGTATCGGACTGCGCGAAATCTCCCACTATGCTAATCAGCCCGCAGATCCCCAGGCGTGGCCGGCTGGCTGACTCGTTAGCCGAGCTTGACGCGTGCCGGAACTTGGCAAACTAATGGCACCAAAGCACTCCTGGGGTGGGTCCGGGTCCACATGCAAAGTTTCGGAGCTGCGCGACATCTCGCACTATGCTAACCAGCCCGTTTGCTAATTAGCCGAACTTTGCGCGCGTCGCAACTTTGCAAACTAATACCACCAAAGCACTCCCGGGGTCGGTCCGGGTCCAAATGCGAAGTATCGGAGCTGCGCGAAATCTCCCACTATGCTAATCAGCCCGCAGATCCCCAGGCGTGGCCGGCTGGCTGACTCGTTAGCCGAGCTTGACGCGTGTCGCAACTTGGCAAACTAATGGCACCAAAGCACTCCTGGGGTGGGTCCGGGTCCACATGCAAAGTTTCGGAGCTGCGCGACATCTCGCACTATGCTAACCAGCCCGTTTGCTAATTAGCCGAACTTTGCGCGCGTCGCAACTTTGCAAACTAATACCACCAAAGCACTCCCGGGGTCGGTCCGGGTCCAAATGCGAAGTATCGGAGCTGCGCGAAATCTCCCACTATGCTAATCAGCCCGCAGATCCCCAGGCGTGGCCGGCTGGCTGACTCGTTAGCCGAGCTTGACGCGTGTCGCAACTTGGCAAACTAATGGCACCAAAGCACTCCTGGGGTGGGTCCGGGTCCACATGCAAAGTTTCGGAGCTGCGCGACATCTCGCACTATGCTAACCAGCCCGTTTGCTAATTAGCCGAACTTTGCGCGCGTCGCAACTTTGCAAACTAATACCACCAAAGCACTCCCGGGGTCGGTCCGGGTCCAAATGCGAAGTATCGGAGCTGCGCGAAATCTCCCACTATGCTAATCAGCCCGCAGATCCCCAGGCGTGGCCGGCTGGCTGACTCGTTAGCCGAGCTTGACGCGTGTCGCAACTTGGCAAACTAATGGCACCAAAGCACTCCTGGGGTGGGTCCGGGTCCACATGCAAAGTTTCGGAGCTGCGCGACATCTCGCACTATGCTAACCAGCCCGTTTGCTAATTAGCCGAACTTTGCGCGCGTCGCAACTTTGCAAACTAATACCACCAAAGCACTCCCGGGGTCGGTCCGGGTCCAAATGCGAAGTATCGGAGCTGCGCGAAATCTCCCACTATGCTAATCAGCCCGCAGATCCCCAGGCGCAGCCGGCTGGCTGACTCGTTAGCCGAGCTTGACGCGTGTCGCAACTTGGCAAACTAATGGCACCAAAGCACTCCTGGGGTGGGTCCGGGTCCACATGCAAAGTTTCGGAGCTGCGCGACATCTCGCACTATGCTAACCAGCCCGTTTGCTAATTAGCCGAACTTTGCGCGCGTCGCAACTTTGCAAACTAATACCACCAAAGCACTCCCGGGGTCGGTCCGGGTCCAAATGCGAAGTATCGGAGCTGCGCGAAATCTCCCACTATGCTAATCAGCCCGCAGATCCCCAGGCGTGGCCGGCTGGCTGACTCGTTAGCCGAGCTTGACGCGTGTCGCAACTTGGCAAACTAATGGCACCAAAGCACTCCTGGGGTGGGTCCGGGTCCACATGCAAAGTTTCGGAGCTGCGCAACATCTCGCACTATGCTAACCAGCCCGTTTGCTAATTAGCCGAACTTTGCGCGCGTCGCAACTTTGCAAACTAATACCACCAAAGCACTCCCGGGGTCGGTCCGGGTCCAAATGCGAAGTATCGGAGCTGCGCGAAATCTCCCACTATGCTAATCAGCCCGCAGATCCCCAGGCGTGGCCGGCTGGCTGACTCGTTAGCCGAGCTTGACGCGTGTCGCAACTTGGCAAACTAATGGCACCAAAGCACTCCTGGGGTGGGTCCGGGTCCACATGCAAAGTTTCGGAGCTGCGCGACATCTCGCACTATGCTAACCAGCCCGTTTGCTAATTAGCCGAACTTTGCGCGCGTCGCAACTTTGCAAACTAATACCACCAAAGCACTCCCGGGGTCGGTCCGGGTCCAAATGCGAAGTATCGGAGCTGCGCGAAATCTCCCACTATGCTAATCAGCCCGCAGATCCCCAGGCGTAGCCGGCTGGCTGACTCGTTAGCCGAGCTTGACGCGTGTCGCAACTTGGCAAACTAATGGCACCAAAGCACTCCTGGGGTGGGTCCGGGTCCACATGCAAAGTTTCGGAGCTGCGCGACATCTCGCACTATGCTAACCAGCCCGTTTGCTAATTAGCCGAACTTTGCGCGCTTCGCAACTTTGCAAACTAATACCACCAAAGCCCTCCCGGGGTCGGTCCGGGTCCAAATGCGAAGTATCGGACTGCGCGAAATCTCCCACTATGCTAATCAGCCCGCAGATCCCCAGGCGTGGCCGGCTGGCTGACTCGTTAGCCGAGCTTGACGCGTGCCGGAACTTGGCAAACTAATGGCACCAAAGCACTCCTGGGGTGGGTCCGGGTCCACATGCAAAGTTTCGGAGCTGCGCGACATCTCGCACTATGCTAACCAGCCCGTTTGCTAATTAGCCGAACTTTGCGCGCGTCGCAACTTTGCAAACTAATACCACCAAAGCACTCCCGGGGTCGGTCCGGGTCCAAATGCGAAGTATCGGAGCTGCGCGAAATCTCCCACTATGCTAATCAGCCCGCAGATCCCCAGGCGTGGCCGGCTGGCTGACTCGTTAGCCGAGCTTGACGCGTGTCGCAACTTGGCAAACTAATGGCACCAAAGCACTCCTGGGGTGGGTCCGGGTCCACATGCAAAGTTTCGGAGCTGCGCGACATCTCGCACTATGCTAACCAGCCCGTTTGCTAATTAGCCGAACTTTGCGCGCGTCGCAACTTTGCAAACTAATACCACCAAAGCACTCCCGGGGTCGGTCCGGGTCCAAATGCGAAGTATCGGAGCTGCGCGAAATCTCCCACTATGCTAATCAGCCCGCAGATCCCCAGGCGTAGCCGGCTGGCTGACTCGTTAGCCGAGCTTGACGCGTGTCGCAACTTGGCAAACTAATGGCACCAAAGCACTCCTGGGGTGGGTCCGGGTCCACATGCAAAGTTTCGGAGCTGCGCGACATCTCGCACTATGCTAACCAGCCCGTTTGCTAATTAGCCGAACTTTGCGCGCTTCGCAACTTTGCAAACTAATACCACCAAAGCCCTCCCGGGGTCGGTCCGGGTCCAAATGCGAAGTATCGGACTGCGCGAAATCTCCCACTATGCTAATCAGCCCGCAGATCCCCAGGCGTGGCCGGCTGGCTGACTCGTTAGCCGAGCTTGACGCGTGCCGGAACTTGGCAAACTAATGGCACCAAAGCACTCCTGGGGTGGGTCCGGGTCCACATGCAAAGTTTCGGAGCTGCGCGACATCTCGCACTATGCTAACCAGCCCGTTTGCTAATTAGCCGAACTTTGCGCGCGTCGCAACTTTGCAAACTAATACCACCAAAGCACTCCCGGGGTCGGTCCGGGTCCAAATGCGAAGTATCGGAGCTGCGCGAAATCTCCCACTATGCTAATCAGCCCGCAGATCCCCAGGCGTGGCCGGCTGGCTGACTCGTTAGCCGAGCTTGACGCGTGTCGCAACTTGGCAAACTAATGGCACCAAAGCACTCCTGGGGTGGGTCCGGGTCCACATGCAAAGTTTCGGAGCTGCGCGACATCTCGCACTATGCTAACCAGCCCGTTTGCTAATTAGCCGAACTTTGCGCGCGTCGCAACTTTGCAAACTAATACCACCAAAGCACTCCCGGGGTCGGTCCGGGTCCAAATGCGAAGTATCGGAGCTGCGCGAAATCTCCCACTATGCTAATCAGCCCGCAGATCCCCAGGCGTGGCCGGCTGGCTGACTCGTTAGCCGAGCTTGACGCGTGTCGCAACTTGGCAAACTAATGGCACCAAAGCACTCCTGGGGTGGGTCCGGGTCCACATGCAAAGTTTCGGAGCTGCGCGACATCTCGCACTATGCTAACCAGCCCGTTTGCTAATTAGCCGAACTTTGCGCGCGTCGCAACTTTGCAAACTAATACCACCAAAGCACTCCCGGGGTCGGTCCGGGTCCAAATGCGAAGTATCGGAGCTGCGCGAAATCTCCCACTATGCTAATCAGCCCGCAGATCCCCAGGCGTGGCCGGCTGGCTGACTCGTTAGCCGAGCTTGACGCGTGTCGCAACTTGGCAAACTAATGGCACCAAAGCACTCCTGGGGTGGGTCCGGGTCCACATGCAAAGTTTCGGAGCTGCGCGACATCTCGCACTATGCTAACCAGCCCGTTTGCTAATTAGCCGAACTTTGCGCGCGTCGCAACTTTGCAAACTAATACCACCAAAGCACTCCCGGGGTCGGTCCGGGTCCAAATGCGAAGTATCGGAGCTGCGCGAAATCTCCCACTATGCTAATCAGCCCGCAGATCCCCAGGCGCAGCCGGCTGGCTGACTCGTTAGCCGAGCTTGACGCGTGTCGCAACTTGGCAAACTAATGGCACCAAAGCACTCCTGGGGTGGGTCCGGGTCCACATGCAAAGTTTCGGAGCTGCGCGACATCTCGCACTATGCTAACCAGCCCGTTTGCTAATTAGCCGAACTTTGCGCGCGTCGCAACTTTGCAAACTAATACCACCAAAGCACTCCCGGGGTCGGTCCGGGTCCAAATGCGAAGTATCGGAGCTGCGCGAAATCTCCCACTATGCTAATCAGCCCGCAGATCCCCAGGCGTGGCCGGCTGGCTGACTCGTTAGCCGAGCTTGACGCGTGTCGCAACTTGGCAAACTAATAGCACCAAAGCACTCCTGGGGTGGGTCCAGGTCCACATGCAAAGTTTCGGAGCTGCGCGACATCTCGCACTATGCTAACCAGCCCGTTTGCTAATTAGCCGAACTTTGCGTGCGTCGCAACTTTGCAAACTAATACCACCAAAGGACTCCCGGGGTCGGTCCGGGTCCAAATGCGAAGTATCGGAGCTGCGCGAAATCTCCCACTATGCTAATCAGCCCGCAGATCCCCAGGCGTGGCCGGCTGGCTGACTCGTTAGCCGAGCTTGACGCGTGTCGCAACTTGGCAAACTAATGGCACCAAAGCACTCCTGGGGTGGGTCCGGGTCCACATGCAAAGTTTCGGAGCTGCGCGACATCTCGCACTATGCTAACCAGCCCGTTTGCTAATTAGCCGAACTTTGCGCGCGTCGCAACTTTGCAAACTAATACCACCAAAGCACTCCCAGGGTCGGTCCGGGTCCAAATGCGAAGTATCGGAGCTGCGCGAAATCTCCCACTATGCTAATCAGCCCGCAGATCCCCAGGCGTGGCCGGCTGGCTGACTCGTTAGCCGAGCTTGACGCGTGTCGCAACTTGGCAAACTAATGGCACCAAAGCACTCCTGGGGTGGGTCCGGGTCCACATGCAAAGTTTCGGAGCTGCGCGACATCTCGCACTATGCTAACCAGCCCGTTTGCTAATTAGCCGAACTTTGCGCGCGTCGCAACTTTGCAAACTAATACCACCAAAGCACTCCCGGGGTCGGTCCGGGTCCAAATGCGAAGTATCGGAGCTGCGCGAAATCTCCCACTATGCTAATCAGCCCGCAGATCCCCAGGCGTGGCCGGCTGGCTGACTCGTTAGCCGAGCTTGACACGTGTCGCAACTTGGCAAACTAATGGCACCAAAGCACTCCTGGGGTGGGTCCAGGTCCACATGCAAAGTTTCGGAGCTGCGCAACATCTCGCACTATGCTAACCAGCCCGTTTGCTAATTAGCCGAACTTTGCGCGCGTCGCAACTTTGCAAACTAATACCACCAAAGCACTCCCGGGGTCGGTCCGGGTCCAAATGCGAAGTATCGGAGCTGCGCGAAATCTCCCACTATGCTAATCAGCCCGCAGATCCCCAGGCGTGGCCGGCTGGCTGACTCGTTAGCCGAGCTTGACGCGTGTCGCAACTTGGCAAACTAATGGCACCAAAGCACTCCTGGGGTGGGTCCGGGTCCACATGCAAAGTTTCGGAGCTGCGCGACATCTCGCACTATGCTAACCAGCCCGTTTGCTAATTAGCCGAACTTTGCGCGCGTCGCAACTTTGCAAACTAATACCACCAAAGCACTCCCGGGGTCGGTCCGGGTCCAAATGCGAAGTATCGGAGCTGCGCGAAATCTCCCACTATGCTAATCAGCCCGCAGATCCCCAGGCGTGGCCGGCTGGCTGACTCGTTAGCCGAGCTTGACGCGTGTCGCAACTTGGCAAACTAATGGCACCAAAGCACTCCTGGGGTGGGTCCGGGTCCACATGCAAAGTTTCGGAGCTGCGCGACATCTCGCACTATGCTAACCAGCCCGTTTGCTAATTAGCCGAACTTTGCGCGCGTCGCAACTTTGCAAACTAATACCACCAAAGCACTCCCGGGGTCGGTCCGGGTCCAAATGCGAAGTATCGGAGCTGCGCGAAATCTCCCACTATGCTAATCAGCCCGCAGATCCCCAGGCGTGGCCGGCTGGCTGACTCGTTAGCCGAGCTTGACGCGTGTCGCAACTTGGCAAACTAATGGCACCAAAGCACTCCTGGGGTGGGTCCGGGTCCACATGCAAAGTTTCGGAGCTGCGCGACATCTCGCACTATGCTAACCAGCCCGTTTGCTAATTAGCCGAACTTTGCGCGCGTCGCAACTTTGCAAACTAATACCACCAAAGCACTCCCGGGGTCGGTCCGGGTCCAAATGCGAAGTATCGGAGCTGCGCGAAATCTCCCACTATGCTAATCAGCCCGCAGATCCCCAGGCGTGGCCGGCTGGCTGACTCGTTAGCCGAGCTTGACGCGTGTCGCAACTTGGCAAACTAATGGCACCAAAGCACTCCTGGGGTGGGTCCGGGTCCACATGCAAAGTTTCGGAGCTGCGCGACATTTCGCACTATGCTAACCAGCCCGTTTGCTAATTAGCCGAACTTTGCGCGCGTCGCAACTTTGCAAACTAATACCACCAAAGCACTCCCGGGGTCGGTCCGGGTCCAAATGCGAAGTATCGGACTGCGCGAAATCTCCCACTATGCTAATCAGCCCGCAGTTCCCCAGGCGTGGCCGGCTGGCTGACTCGTTAGCCGAGCTTGACGCGTGTCGCAACTTGGCAAACTAATGGCACCAAAGCACTCCTGGGGTGGGTCCGGGTCCACATGCAAAGTTTCGGAGCTGCGCGACATCTCGCACTATGCTAACCAGCCCGTTTGCTAATTAGCCGAACTTTGCGCGCGTCGCAACTTTGCAAACTAATACCACCAAAGCACTCCCGGGGTCGGTCCGGGTCCAAATGCGAAGTATCGGAGCTGCGTGAAATCTCCCACTATGCTAATCAGCCCGCAGATCCCCAGGCGTGGCCGGCTGGCTGACTCGTTAGCCGAGCTTGACGCGTGTCGCAACTTGGCAAACTAATGGCACCAAAGCACTCCTGGGGTGGGTCCGGGTCCACATGCAAAGTTTCGGAGCTGCGCGACATCTCGCACTATGCTAACCAGCCCGTTTGCTAATTAGCCGAACTTTGCGCGCGTCGCAACTTTGCAAACTAATACCACCAAAGCACTCCCGGGGTCGGTCCGGGTCCAAATGCGAAGTATCGGAGCTGCGCGAAATCTCCCACTATGCTAATCAGCCCGCAGATCCCCAGGCGTGGCCGGCTGGCTGACTCGTTAGCCGAGCTTGACGCGTGTCGCAACTTGGCAAACTAATGGCACCAAAGCACTCCTGGGGTGGGTCCGGGTCCACATGCAAAGTTTCGGAGCTGCGCGACATCTCGCACTATGCTAACCAGCCCGTTTGCTAATTAGCCGAACTTTGCGCGCGTCGCAACTTTGCAAACTAATACCACCAAAGCACTCCCGGGGTCGGTCCGGGTCCAAATGCGAAGTATCGGAGCTGCGCGAAATCTCCCACTATGCTAATCAGCCCGCAGATCCCCAGGCGTGGCCGGCTGGCTGACTCGTTAGCCGAGCTTGACGCGTGTCGCAACTTGGCAAACTAATGGCACCAAAGCACTCCTGGGGTGGGTCCGGGTCCACATGCAAAGTTTCGGAGCTGCGCGACATTTCGCACTATGCTAACCAGCCCGTTTGCTAATTAGCCGAACTTTGCGCGCGTCGCAACTTTGCAAACTAATACCACCAAAGCACTCCCGGGGTCGGTCCGGGTCCAAATGCGAAGTATCGGACTGCGCGAAATCTCCCACTATGCTAATCAGCCCGCAGTTCCCCAGGCGTGGCCGGCTGGCTGACTCGTTAGCCGAGCTTGACGCGTGTCGCAACTTGGCAAACTAATGGCACCAAAGCACTCCTGGGGTGGGTCCGGGTCCACATGCAAAGTTTCGGAGCTGCGCGACATCTCGCACTATGCTAACCAGCCCGTTTGCTAATTAGCCGAACTTTGCGCGCGTCGCAACTTTGCAAACTAATACCACCAAAGCACTCCCGGGGTCGGTCCGGGTCCAAATGCGAAGTATCGGAGCTGCGTGAAATCTCCCACTATGCTAATCAGCCCGCAGATCCCCAGGCGTGGCCGGCTGGCTGACTCGTTAGCCGAGCTTGACGCGTGTCGCAACTTGGCAAACTAATGGCACCAAAGCACTCCTGGGGTGGGTCCGGGTCCACATGCAAAGTTTCGGAGCTGCGCGACATCTCGCACTATGCTAACCAGCCCGTTTGCTAATTAGCCGAACTTTGCGCGCGTCGCAACTTTGCAAACTAATACCACCAAAGCACTCCCGGGGTCGGTCCGGGTCCAAATGCGAAGTATCGGAGCTGCGCGAAATCTCCCACTATGCTAATCAGCCCGCAGATCCCCAGGCGTGGCCGGCTGGCTGACTCGTTAGCCGAGCTTGACGCGTGTCGCAACTTGGCAAACTAATGGCACCAAAGCACTCCTGGGGTGGGTCCGGGTCCACATGCAAAGTTTCGGAGCTGCGCGACATCTCGCACTATGCTAACCAGCCCGTTTGCTAATTAGCCGAACTTTGCGCGCGTCGCAACTTTGCAAACTAATACCACCAAAGCACTCCCGGGGTCGGTCCGGGTCCAAATGCGAAGTATCGGAGCTGCGCGAAATCTCCCACTATGCTAATCAGCCCGCAGATCCCCAGGCGTGGCCGGCTGGCTGACTCGTTAGCCGAGCTTGACGCGTGTCGCAACTTGGCAAACTAATGGCACCAAAGCACTCCTGGGGTGGGTCCGGGTCCACATGCAAAGTTTCGGAGCTGCGCGACATCTCGCACTATGCTAACCAGCCCGTTTGCTAATTAGCCGAACTTTGCGCGCGTCGCAACTTTGCAAACTAATACCACCAAAGCACTCCCGGGGTTGGTCCGGGTCCAAATGCGAAGTATCTGAGCTGCGCGAAATCTCCCACTATGCTAATCAGCCCGCAGATCCCCAGGCGTGGCCGGCTGGCTGACTCGTTAGCCAAGCTTGACGCGTGTCGCAACTTGGCAAACTAATGGCACCAAAGCACTCCTGGGGTGGGTCCGGGTCCACGTGCAAAGTTTCGGAGCTGCGCGACATCTCGCACTATGCTAACCAGCCCGTTTGCTAATTAGCCGAACTTTGCGCGCGTCGCAACTTTGCAAACTAATACCACCAAAGCACTCCCGGGGTCGGTCCGGGTCCAAATGCGAAGTATCGGAGCTGCGCGAAATCTCCCACTATGCTAATCAGCCCGCAGATCCCCAGGCGTGGCCGGCTGGCTGACTCGTTAGCCGAGCTTGACGCGTGTCGCAACTTGGCAAACTAATGGCACCAAAGCACTCCTGGGGTGGGTCCGGGTCCACATGCAAAGTTTCGGAGCTGCGCGACATCTCGCACTATGCTAACCAGCCCGTTTGCTAATTAGCCGAGCTTTGCGCGCGTCGCAACTTTGCAAACTAATACCACCAAAGCACTCCCGGGGTTGGTCCGGGTCCAAATGCGAAGTATCGGAGCTGCGCGAAATCTCCCACTATGCTAATCAGCCCGCAGATCCCCAGGCGTGGCCGGCTGGCTGACTCGTTAGCCGAGCTTGACGCGTGTCGCAACTTGGCAAACTAATGGCACCAAAGCACTCCTGGGGTGGGTCCGGGTCCACATGCAAAGTTTCGGAGCTGCGCGACATCTCGCACTATGCTAACCAGCCCGTTTGCTAATTAGCCGAACTTTGCGCGCGTCGCAACTTTGCAAACTAATACCACCAAAGCACTCCCGGGGTCGGTCCGGGTCCAAATGCGAAGTATCGGAGCTGCGTGAAATCTCCCACTATGCTAATCAGCCCGCAGATCCCCAGGCGTGGCCGGCTGGCTGACTCGTTAGCCGAGCTTGACGCGTGTCGCAACTTGGCAAACTAATGGCACCAAAGCACTCCTGGGGTGGGTCCGGGTCCACATGCAAAGTTTCGGAGCTGCGCGACATCTCGCACTATGCTAACCAGCCCGTTTGCTAATTAGCCGAACTTTGCGCGCGTCGCAACTTTGCAAACTAATACCACCAAAGCACTCCCGGGGTCGGTCCGGGTCCAAATGCGAAGTATCGGAGCTGCGCGAAATCTCCCACTATGCTAATCAGCCCGCAGATCCCCAGGCGTGGCCGGCTGGCTGACTCGTTAGCCGAGCTTGACGCGTGTCGCAACTTGGCAAACTAATGGCACCAAAGCACTCCTGGGGTGGGTCCGGGTCCACATGCAAAGTTTCGGAGCTGCGCGACATCTCGCACTATGCTAACCAGCCCGTTTGCTAATTAGCCGAACTTTGCGCGCGTCGCAACTTTGCAAACTAATACCACCAAAGCACTCCCGGGGTCGGTCCGGGTCCAAATGCGAAGTATCGGAGCTGCGCGAAATCTCCCACTATGCTAATCAGCCCGCAGATCCCCAGGCGTGGCCGGCTGGCTGACTCGTTAGCCGAGCTTGACGCGTGTCGCAACTTGGCAAACTAATGGCACCAAAGCACTCCTGGGGTGGGTCCGGGTCCACATGCAAAGTTTCGGAGCTGCGCGACATCTCGCACTATGCTAACCAGCCCGTTTGCTAATTAGCCGAACTTTGCGCGCGTCGCAACTTTGCAAACTAATACCACCAAAGCACTCCCGGGGTCGGTCCGGGTCCAAATGCGAAGTATCGGAGCTGCGCGAAATCTCCCACTATGCTAATCAGCCCGCAGATCCCCAGGCGTGGCCGGCTGGCTGACTCGTTAGCCGAGCTTGACGCGTGTCGCAACTTGGCAAACTAATGGCACCAAAGCACTCCTGGGGTGGGTCCGGGTCCACATGCAAAGTTTCGGAGCTGCGCGACATCTCGCACTATGCTAACCAGCCCGTTTGCTAATTAGCCGAACTTTGCGCGCGTCGCAACTTTGCAAACTAATACCACCAAAGCACTCCCGGGGTCGGTCCGGGTCCAAATGCGAAGTATCGGAGCTGCGCGAAATCTCCCACTATGCTAATCAGCCCGCAGATCCCCAGGCGTGGCCGGCTGGCTGACTCGTTAGCCGAGCTTGACGCGTGTCGCAACTTGGCAAACTAATGGCACCAAAGCACTCCTGGGGTGGGTCCGGGTCCACATGCAAAGTTTCGGAGCTGCGCGACATCTCGCACTATGCTAACCAGCCCGTTTGCTAATTAGCCGAACTTTGCGCGCGTCGCAACTTTGCAAACTAATACCACCAAAGCACTCCCGGGGTTGGTCCGGGTCCAAATGCGAAGTATCTGAGCTGCGCGAAATCTCCCACTATGCTAATCAGCCCGCAGATCCCCAGGCGTGGCCGGCTGGCTGACTCGTTAGCCAAGCTTGACGCGTGTCGCAACTTGGCAAACTAATGGCACCAAAGCACTCCTGGGGTGGGTCCGGGTCCACGTGCAAAGTTTCGGAGCTGCGCGACATCTCGCACTATGCTAACCAGCCCGTTTGCTAATTAGCCGAACTTTGCGCGCGTCGCAACTTTGCAAACTAATACCACCAAAGCACTCCCGGGGTCGGTCCGGGTCCAAATGCGAAGTATCGGAGCTGCGCGAAATCTCCCACTATGCTAATCAGCCCGCAGATCCCCAGGCGTGGCCGGCTGGCTGACTCGTTAGCCGAGCTTGACGCGTGTCGCAACTTGGCAAACTAATGGCACCAAAGCACTCCTGGGGTGGGTCCGGGTCCACATGCAAAGTTTCGGAGCTGCGCGACATCTCGCACTATGCTAACCAGCCCGTTTGCTAATTAGCCGAGCTTTGCGCGCGTCGCAACTTTGCAAACTAATACCACCAAAGCACTCCCGGGGTTGGTCCGGGTCCAAATGCGAAGTATCGGAGCTGCGCGAAATCTCCCACTATGCTAATCAGCCCGCAGATCCCCAGGCGTGGCCGGCTGGCTGACTCGTTAGCCGAGCTTGACGCGTGTCGCAACTTGGCAAACTAATGGCACCAAAGCACTCCTGGGGTGGGTCCGGGTCCACATGCAAAGTTTCGGAGCTGCGCGACATCTCGCACTATGCTAACCAGCCCGTTTGCTAATTAGCCGAACTTTGCGCGCGTCGCAACTTTGCAAACTAATACCACCAAAGCACTCCCGGGGTCGGTCCGGGTCCAAATGCGAAGTATCGGAGCTGCGTGAAATCTCCCACTATGCTAATCAGCCCGCAGATCCCCAGGCGTGGCCGGCTGGCTGACTCGTTAGCCGAGCTTGACGCGTGTCGCAACTTGGCAAACTAATGGCACCAAAGCACTCCTGGGGTGGGTCCGGGTCCACATGCAAAGTTTCGGAGCTGCGCGACATCTCGCACTATGCTAACCAGCCCGTTTGCTAATTAGCCGAACTTTGCGCGCGTCGCAACTTTGCAAACTAATACCACCAAAGCACTCCCGGGGTCGGTCCGGGTCCAAATGCGAAGTATCGGAGCTGCGCGAAATCTCCCACTATGCTAATCAGCCCGCAGATCCCCAGGCGTGGCCGGCTGGCTGACTCGTTAGCCGAGCTTGACGCGTGTCGCAACTTGGCAAACTAATGGCACCAAAGCACTCCTGGGGTGGGTCCGGGTCCACATGCAAAGTTTCGGAGCTGCGCGACATCTCGCACTATGCTAACCAGCCCGTTTGCTAATTAGCCGAACTTTGCGCGCGTCGCAACTTTGCAAACTAATACCACCAAAGCACTCCCGGGGTCGGTCCGGGTCCAAATGCGAAGTATCGGAGCTGCGCGAAATCTCCCACTATGCTAATCAGCCCGCAGATCCCCAGGCGTGGCCGGCTGGCTGACTCGTTAGCCGAGCTTGACGCGTGTCGCAACTTGGCAAACTAATGGCACCAAAGCACTCCTGGGGTGGGTCCGGGTCCACATGCAAAGTTTCGGAGCTGCGCGACATCTCGCACTATGCTAACCAGCCCGTTTGCTAATTAGCCGAACTTTGCGCGCGTCGCAACTTTGCAAACTAATACCACCAAAGCACTCCCGGGGTCGGTCCGGGTCCAAATGCGAAGTATCGGAGCTGCGCGAAATCTCCCACTATGCTAATCAGCCCGCAGATCCCCAGGCGTGGCCGGCTGGCTGACTCGTTAGCCGAGCTTGACGCGTGTCGCAACTTGGCAAACTAATGGCACCAAAGCACTCCTGGGGTGGGTCCGGGTCCACATGCAAAGTTTCGGAGCTGCGCGACATCTCGCACTATGCTAACCAGCCCGTTTGCTAATTAGCCGAACTTTGCGCGCGTCGCAACTTTGCAAACTAATACCACCAAAGCACTCCCGGGGTTGGTCCGGGTCCAAATGCGAAGTATCTGAGCTGCGTGAAATCTCCCACTATGCTAATCAGCCCGCAGATCCCCAGGCGTGGCCGGCTGGCTGACTCGTTAGCCAAGCTTGACGCGTGTCGCAACTTGGCAAACTAATGGCACCAAAGCACTCCTGGGGTGGGTCCGGGTCCACGTGCAAAGTTTCGGAGCTGCGCGACATCTCGCACTATGCTAACCAGCCCGTTTGCTAATTAGCCGAACTTTGCGCGCGTCGCAACTTTGCAAACTAATACCACCAAAGCACTCCCGGGGTCGGTCCGGGTCCAAATGCGAAGTATCGGAGCTGCGCGAAATCTCCCACTATGCTAATCAGCCCGCAGATCCCCAGGCGTGGCCGGCTGGCTGACTCGTTAGCCGAGCTTGACGCGTGTCGCAACTTGGCAAACTAATGGCACCAAAGCACTCCTGGGGTGGGTCCGGGTCCACATGCAAAGTTTCGGAGCTGCGCGACATCTCGCACTATGCTAACCAGCCCGTTTGCTAATTAGCCGAGCTTTGCGCGCGTCGCAACTTTGCAAACTAATACCACCAAAGCACTCCCGGGGTTGGTCCGGGTCCAAATGCGAAGTATCGGAGCTGCGCGAAATCTCCCACTATGCTAATCAGCCCGCAGATCCCCAGGCGTGGCCGGCTGGCTGACTCGTTAGCCGAGCTTGACGCGTGTCGCAACTTGGCAAACTAATGGCACCAAAGCACTCCTGGGGTGGGTCCGGGTCCACATGCAAAGTTTCGGAGCTGCGCGACATCTCGCACTATGCTAACCAGCCCGTTTGCTAATTAGCCGAACTTTGCGCGCGTCGCAACTTTGCAAACTAATACCACCAAAGCACTCCCGGGGTCGGTCCGGGTCCAAATGCGAAGTATCGGAGCTGCGCGAAATCTCCCACTATGCTAATCAGCCCGCAGATCCCCAGGCGTGGCCGGCTGGCTGACTCGTTAGCCGAGCTTGACGCGTGTCGCAACTTGGCAAACTAATGGCACCAAAGCACTCCTGGGGTGGGTCCGGGTCCACATGCAAAGTTTCGGAGCTGCGCGACATCTCGCACTATGCTAACCAGCCCGTTTGCTAATTAGCCGAACTTTGCGCGCGTCGCAACTTTGCAAACTAATACCACCAAAGCACTCCCGGGGTCGGTCCGGGTCCAAATGCGAAGTATCGGAGCTGCGCGAAATCTCCCACTATGCTAATCAGCCCGCAGATCCCCAGGCGTGGCCGGCTGGCTGACTCGTTAGCCGAGCTTGATGCGTGTCGCAACTTGGCAAACTAATGGCACCAAAGCACTCCTGGGGTGGGTCCGGGTCCACATGCAAAGTTTCGGAGCTGCGCGACATCTCGCACTATGCTAACCAGCCCGTTTTCTAATTAGCCGAACTTTGCGCGCGTCGCAACTTTGCAAACTAATACCACCAAAGCACTCCCGGGGTCGGTCCGGGTCCAAATGCGAAGTATCGGAGCTGCGCGAAATCTCCCACTATGCTAATCAGCCCGCAGATCCCCAGGCGTGGCCGGCTGGCTGACTCGTTAGCCGAGCTTGACGCGTGTCGCAACTTGGCAAACTAATGGCACCAAAGCACTCCTGGGGTGGGTCCGGGTCCACATGCAAAGTTTCGGAGCTGCGCGACATCTCGCACTATGCTAACCAGCCCGTTTGCTAATTAGCCGAACTTTGCGCGCGTCGCAACTTTGCAAACTAATACCACCAAAGCACTCCCGGGGTCGGTCCGGGTCCAAATGCGAAGTATCGGAGCTGCGCGAAATCTCCCACTATGCTAATCAGCCCGCAGATCCCCAGGCGTGGCCGGCTGGCTGACTCGTTAGCCGAGCTTGATGCGTGTCGCAACTTGGCAAACTAATGGCACCAAAGCACTCCTGGGGTGGGTCCGGGTCCACATGCAAAGTTTCGGAGCTGCGCGACATCTCGCACTATGCTAACCAGCCCGTTTTCTAATTAGCCGAACTTTGCGCGCGTCGCAACTTTCAAACTAATACCACTCCCGGGTCGGTCCTCGCACTTCCGGGTCCAAATGCGAAGTATCGGAGCTGCGCGAAATCTCCCACTATGCTAATCAGCCCGCAGATCCCCAGGCGTGGCCGGCTGGCTGACTCGTTAGCCGAGCTTGACGCGTGTCGCAACTTGGCAAACTAATGGCACCAAAGCACTCCTGGGGTGGGTCCGGGTCCACATGCAAAGTTTCGGAGCTGCGCGACATCTCGCACTATGCTAACCAGCCCGTTTGCTAATTAGCCGAACTTTGCGCGCGTCGCAACTTTGCAAACTAATACCACCAAAGCACTCCCGGGGTCGGTCCGGGTCCAAATGCGAAGTATCGGAGCTGAGCGAAATCTCCCACTATGCTAATCAGCCTGCAGATCCCCAGGCGTGGCCGGCTGGCTGACTCGTTAGCCGAGCTTGACGCGTGTCGCAACTTGGCAAACTAATGGCACCAAAGCACTCCTGGGGTGGGTCCGGGTCCACATGCAAAGTTTCGGAGCTGCGCGACATCTCGCACTATGCTAACCAGCCCGTTTGCTAATTAGCCGAACTTTGCGCGCGTCGCAACTTTGCAAACTAATACCACCAAAGCACTCCCGGGGTCGGTCCGGGTCCAAATGCGAAGTATCGGAGCTGCGCGAAATCTCCCACTATGCTAATCAGCCCGCAGATCCCCAGGCGTGGCCGGCTGGCTGACTCGTTAGCCGAGCTTGACGCGTGTCGCAACTTGGCAAACTAATGGCACCAAAGCACTCCTGGGGTGGGTCCGGGTCCACATGCAAAGTTTCGGAGCTGCGCGACATCTCGCACTATGCTAACCAGCCCGTTTGCTAATTAGCCGAACTTTGCGCGCGTCGCAACTTTGCAAACTAATACCACCAAAGCACTCCCGGGGTCGGTCCGGGTCCAAATGCGAAGTATCGGAGCTGCGCGAAATCTCCCACTATGCTAATCAGCCCGCAGATCCCCAGGCGTGGCCGGCTGGCTGACTCGTTAGCCGAGCTTGACGCGTGTCGCAACTTGGCAAACTAATGGCACCAAAGCACTCCTGGGGTGGGTCCGGGTCCACATGCAAAGTTTCGGAGCTGCGCGACATCTCGCACTATGCTAACCAGCCCGTTTGCTAATTAGCCGAACTTTGCGCGCGTCGCAACTTTGCAAACTAATACCACCAAAGCACTCCCGGGGTCGGTCCGGGTCCAAATGCGAAGTATCGGAGCTGCGCGAAATCTCCCACTATGCTAATCAGCCCGCAGATCCCCAGGCGTGGCCGGCTGGCTGACTCGTTAGCCGAGCTTGACGCGTGTCGCAACTTGGCAAACTAATGGCACCAAAGCACTCCTGGGGTGGGTCCGGGTCCACATGCAAAGTTTCGGAGCTGCGCGACATCTCGCACTATGCTAACCAGCCCGTTTTCTAATTAGCCGAACTTTGCGCGCGTCGCAACTTTGCAAACTAATACCACCAAAGCACTCCCGGGGTCGGTCCGGGTCCAAATGCGAAGTATCGGAGCTGCGCGAAATCTCCCACTATGCTAATCAGCCCGCAGATCCCCAGGCGTGGCCGGCTGGCTGACTCGTTAGCCGAGCTTGACGCGTGTCGCAACTTGGCAAACTAATGGCACCAAAGCACTCCTGGGGTGGGTCCGGGTCCACATGCAAAGTTTCGGAGCTGCGCGACATCTCGCACTATGCTAACCAGCCCGTTTGCTAATTAGCCGAGCTTTGCGCGCGTCGCAACTTTGCAAACTAATACCACCAAAGCACTCCCGGGGTTGGTCCGGGTCCAAATGCGAAGTATCGGAGCTGCGCGAAATCTCCCACTATGCTAATCAGCCCGCAGATCCCCAGGCGTGGCCGGCTGGCTGACTCGTTAGCCGAGCTTGACGCGTGTCGCAACTTGGCAAACTAATGGCACCAAAGCACTCCTGGGGTGGGTCCGGGTCCACATGCAAAGTTTCGGAGCTGCGCGACATCTCGCACTATGCTAACCAGCCCGTTTGCTAATTAGCCGAACTTTGCGCGCGTGGCAACTTTGCAAACTAATACCACCAAAGCACTCCCGGGGTCGGTCCGGGTCCAAATGCGAAGTATCGGAGCTGCGTGAAATCTCCCACTATGCTAATCAGCCCGCAGATCCCCAGGCGTGGCCGGCTGGCTGACTCGTTAGCCGAGCTTGACGCGTGTCGCAACTTGGCAAACTAATGGCACCAAAGCACTCCTGGGGTGGGTCCGGGTCCACATGCAAAGTTTCGGAGCTGCGCGACATCTCGCACTATGCTAACCAGCCCGTTTGCTAATTAGCCGAACTTTGCGCGCGTCGCAACTTTGCAAACTAATACCACCAAAGCACTCCCGGGGTCGGTCCGGGTCCAAATGCGAAGTATCGGAGCTGCGCGAAATCTCCCACTATGCTAATCAGCCCGCAGATCCCCAGGCGTGGCCGGCTGGCTGACTCGTTAGCCGAGCTTGACGCGTGTCGCAACTTGGCAAACTAATGGCACCAAAGCACTCCTGGGGTGGGTCCGGGTCCACATGCAAAGTTTCGGAGCTGCGCGACATCTCGCACTATGCTAACCAGCCCGTTTGCTAATTAGCCGAACTTTGCGCGCGTCGCAACTTTGCAAACTAATACCACCAAAGCACTCCCGGGGTCGGTCCGGGTCCAAATGCGAAGTATCGGAGCTGCGCGAAATCTCCCACTATGCTAATCAGCCCGCAGATCCCCAGGCGTGGCCGGCTGGCTGACTCGTTAGCCGAGCTTGACGCGTGTCGCAACTTGGCAAACTAATGGCACCAAAGCACTCCTGGGGTGGGTCCGGGTCCACATGCAAAGTTTCGGAGCTGCGCGACATCTCGCACTATGCTAACCAGCCCGTTTGCTAATTAGCCGAACTTTGCGCGCGTCGCAACTTTGCAAACTAATACCACCAAAGCACTCCCGGGGTCGGTCCGGGTCCAAATGCGAAGTATCGGAGCTGCGCGAAATCTCCCACTATGCTAATCAGCCCGCAGATCCCCAGGCGTGGCCGGCTGGCTGACTCGTTAGCCGAGCTTGACGCGTGTCGCAACTTGGCAAACTAATGGCACCAAAGCACTCCTGGGGTGGGTCCGGGTCCACATGCAAAGTTTCGGAGCTGCGCGACATCTCGCACTATGCTAACCAGCCCGTTTGCTAATTAGCCGAACTTTGCGCGCGTCGCAACTTTGCAAACTAATACCACCAAAGCACTCCCGGGGTCGGTCCGGGTCCAAATGCGAAGTATCGGAGCTGCGCGAAATCTCCCACTATGCTAATCAGCCCGCAGATCCCCAGGCGTGGCCGGCTGGCTGACTCGTTAGCCGAGCTTGACGCGTGTCGCAACTTGGCAAACTAATGGCACCAAAGCACTCCTGGGGTGGGTCCGGGTCCACATGCAAAGTTTCGGAGCTGCGCGACATCTCGCACTATGCTAACCAGCCCGTTTGCTAATTAGCCGAACTTTGCGCGCGTCGCAACTTTGCAAACTAATACCACCAAAGCACTCCCGGGGTTGGTCCGGGTCCAAATGCGAAGTATCTGAGCTGCGCGAAATCTCCCACTATGCTAATCAGCCCGCAGATCCCCAGGCGTGGCCGGCTGGCTGACTCGTTAGCCAAGCTTGACGCGTGTCGCAACTTGGCAAACTAATGGCACCAAAGCACTCCTGGGGTGGGTCCGGGTCCACGTGCAAAGTTTCGGAGCTGCGCGACATCTCGCACTATGCTAACCAGCCCGTTTGCTAATTAGCCGAACTTTGCGCGCGTCGCAACTTTGCAAACTAATACCACCAAAGCACTCCCGGGGTCGGTCCGGGTCCAAATGCGAAGTATCGGAGCTGCGCGAAATCTCCCACTATGCTAATCAGCCCGCAGATCCCCAGGCGTGGCCGGCTGGCTGACTCGTTAGCCGAGCTTGACGCGTGTCGCAACTTGGCAAACTAATGGCACCAAAGCACTCCTGGGGTGGGTCCGGGTCCACATGCAAAGTTTCGGAGCTGCGCGACATCTCGCACTATGCTAACCAGCCCGTTTGCTAATTAGCCGAGCTTTGCGCGCGTCGCAACTTTGCAAACTAATACCACCAAAGCACTCCCGGGGTTGGTCCGGGTCCAAATGCGAAGTATCGGAGCTGCGCGAAATCTCCCACTATGCTAATCAGCCCGCAGATCCCCAGGCGTGGCCGGCTGGCTGACTCGTTAGCCGAGCTTGACGCGTGTCGCAACTTGGCAAACTAATGGCACCAAAGCACTCCTGGGGTGGGTCCGGGTCCACATGCAAAGTTTCGGAGCTGCGCGACATCTCGCACTATGCTAACCAGCCCGTTTGCTAATTAGCCGAACTTTGCGCGCGTCGCAACTTTGCAAACTAATACCACCAAAGCACTCCCGGGGTCGGTCCGGGTCCAAATGCGAAGTATCGGAGCTGCGTGAAATCTCCCACTATGCTAATCAGCCCGCAGATCCCCAGGCGTGGCCGGCTGGCTGACTCGTTAGCCGAGCTTGACGCGTGTCGCAACTTGGCAAACTAATGGCACCAAAGCACTCCTGGGGTGGGTCCGGGTCCACATGCAAAGTTTCGGAGCTGCGCGACATCTCGCACTATGCTAACCAGCCCGTTTGCTAATTAGCCGAACTTTGCGCGCGTCGCAACTTTGCAAACTAATACCACCAAAGCACTCCCGGGGTCGGTCCGGGTCCAAATGCGAAGTATCGGAGCTGCGCGAAATCTCCCACTATGCTAATCAGCCCGCAGATCCCCAGGCGTGGCCGGCTGGCTGACTCGTTAGCCGAGCTTGACGCGTGTCGCAACTTGGCAAACTAATGGCACCAAAGCACTCCTGGGGTGGGTCCGGGTCCACATGCAAAGTTTCGGAGCTGCGCGACATCTCGCACTATGCTAACCAGCCCGTTTGCTAATTAGCCGAACTTTGCGCGCGTCGCAACTTTGCAAACTAATACCACCAAAGCACTCCCGGGGTCGGTCCGGGTCCAAATGCGAAGTATCGGAGCTGCGCGAAATCTCCCACTATGCTAATCAGCCCGCAGATCCCCAGGCGTGGCCGGCTGGCTGACTCGTTAGCCGAGCTTGACGCGTGTCGCAACTTGGCAAACTAATGGCACCAAAGCACTCCTGGGGTGGGTCCGGGTCCACATGCAAAGTTTCGGAGCTGCGCGACATCTCGCACTATGCTAACCAGCCCGTTTGCTAATTAGCCGAACTTTGCGCGCGTCGCAACTTTGCAAACTAATACCACCAAAGCACTCCCGGGGTCGGTCCGGGTCCAAATGCGAAGTATCGGAGCTGCGCGAAATCTCCCACTATGCTAATCAGCCCGCAGATCCCCAGGCGTGGCCGGCTGGCTGACTCGTTAGCCGAGCTTGACGCGTGTCGCAACTTGGCAAACTAATGGCACCAAAGCACTCCTGGGGTGGGTCCGGGTCCACATGCAAAGTTTCGGAGCTGCGCGACATCTCGCACTATGCTAACCAGCCCGTTTGCTAATTAGCCGAACTTTGCGCGCGTCGCAACTTTGCAAACTAATACCACCAAAGCACTCCCGGGGTTGGTCCGGGTCCAAATGCGAAGTATCTGAGCTGCGTGAAATCTCCCACTATGCTAATCAGCCCGCAGATCCCCAGGCGTGGCCGGCTGGCTGACTCGTTAGCCAAGCTTGACGCGTGTCGCAACTTGGCAAACTAATGGCACCAAAGCACTCCTGGGGTGGGTCCGGGTCCACGTGCAAAGTTTCGGAGCTGCGCGACATCTCGCACTATGCTAACCAGCCCGTTTGCTAATTAGCCGAACTTTGCGCGCGTCGCAACTTTGCAAACTAATACCACCAAAGCACTCCCGGGGTCGGTCCGGGTCCAAATGCGAAGTATCGGAGCTGCGCGAAATCTCCCACTATGCTAATCAGCCCGCAGATCCCCAGGCGTGGCCGGCTGGCTGACTCGTTAGCCGAGCTTGACGCGTGTCGCAACTTGGCAAACTAATGGCACCAAAGCACTCCTGGGGTGGGTCCGGGTCCACATGCAAAGTTTCGGAGCTGCGCGACATCTCGCACTATGCTAACCAGCCCGTTTGCTAATTAGCCGAGCTTTGCGCGCGTCGCAACTTTGCAAACTAATACCACCAAAGCACTCCCGGGGTCGGTCCGGGTCCAAATGCGAAGTATCGGAGCTGCGCGAAATCTCCCACTATGCTAATCAGCCCGCAGATCCCCAGGCGTGGCCGGCTGGCTGACTCGTTAGCCGAGCTTGACGCGTGTCGCAACTTGGCAAACTAATGGCACCAAAGCACTCCTGGGGTGGGTCCGGGTCCACATGCAAAGTTTCGGAGCTGCGCGACATCTCGCACTATGCTAACCAGCCCGTTTGCTAATTAGCCGAACTTTGCGCGCGTCGCAACTTTGCAAACTAATACCACCAAAGCACTCCCGGGGTCGGTCCGGGTCCAAATGCGAAGTATCGGAGCTGCGCGAAATCTCCCACTATGCTAATCAGCCCGCAGATCCCCAGGCGTGGCCGGCTGGCTGACTCGTTAGCCGAGCTTGACGCGTGTCGCAACTTGGCAAACTAATGGCACCAAAGCACTCCTGGGGTGGGTCCGGGTCCACATGCAAAGTTTCGGAGCTGCGCGACATCTCGCACTATGCTAACCAGCCCGTTTGCTAATTAGCCGAACTTTGCGCGCGTCGCAACTTTGCAAACTAATACCACCAAAGCACTTCCGGGGTCGGTCCGGGTCCAAATGCGAAGTATCGGAGCTGCGCGAAATCTCCCACTATGCTAATCAGCCCGCAGATCCCCAGGCGTGGCCGGCTGGCTGACTCGTTAGCCGAGCTTGATGCGTGTCGCAACTTGGCAAACTAATGGCACCAAAGCACTCCTGGGGTGGGTCCGGGTCCACATGCAAAGTTTCGGAGCTGCGCGACATCTCGCACTATGCTAACCAGCCCGTTTTCTAATTAGCCGAACTTTGCGCGCGTCGCAACTTTGCAAACTAATACCACCAAAGCACTCCCGGGGTCGGTCCGGGTCCAAATGCGAAGTATCGGAGCTGCGCGAAATCTCCCACTATGCTAATCAGCCCGCAGATCCCCAGGCGTGGCCGGCTGGCTGACTCGTTAGCCGAGCTTGACGCGTGTCGCAACTTGGCAAACTAATGGCACCAAAGCACTCCTGGGGTGGGTCCGGGTCCACATGCAAAGTTTCGGAGCTGCGCGACATCTCGCACTATGCTAACCAGCCCGTTTGCTAATTAGCCGAACTTTGCGCGCGTCGCAACTTTGCAAACTAATACCACCAAAGCACTCCCGGGGTCGGTCCGGGTCCAAATGCGAAGTATCGGAGCTGAGCGAAATCTCCCACTATGCTAATCAGCCCGCAGATCCCCAGGCGTGGCCGGCTGGCTGACTCGTTAGCCGAGCTTGACGCGTGTCGCAACTTGGCAAACTAATGGCACCAAAGCACTCCTGGGGTGGGTCCGGGTCCACATGCAAAGTTTCGGAGCTGCGCGACATCTCGCACTATGCTAACCAGCCCGTTTGCTAATTAGCCGAACTTTGCGCGCGTCGCAACTTTGCAAACTAATACCACCAAAGCACTCCCGGGGTCGGTCCGGGTCCAAATGCGAAGTATCGGAGCTGCGCGAAATCTCCCACTATGCTAATCAGCCCGCAGATCCCCAGGCGTGGCCGGCTGGCTGACTCGTTAGCCGAGCTTGACGCGTGTCGCAACTTGGCAAACTAATGGCACCAAAGCACTCCTGGGGTGGGTCCGGGTCCACATGCAAAGTTTCGGAGCTGCGCGACATCTCGCACTATGCTAACCAGCCCGTTTGCTAATTAGCCGAACTTTGCGCGCGTCGCAACTTTGCAAACTAATACCACCAAAGCACTCCCGGGGTCGGTCCGGGTCCAAATGCGAAGTATCGGAGCTGCGCGAAATCTCCCACTATGCTAATCAGCCCGCAGATCCCCAGGCGTGGCCGGCTGGCTGACTCGTTAGCCGAGCTTGACGCGTGTCGCAACTTGGCAAACTAATGGCACCAAAGCACTCCTGGGGTGGGTCCGGGTCCACATGCAAAGTTTCGGAGCTGCGCGACATCTCGCACTATGCTAACCAGCCCGTTTGCTAATTAGCCGAACTTTGCGCGTGTCGCAACTTTGCAAACTAATACCACCAAAGCACTCCCGGGGTCGGTCCGGGTCCAAATGCGAAGTATCGGAGCTGCGCGAAATCTCCCACTATGCTAATCAGCCCGCAGATCCCCAGGCGTGGCCGGCTGGCTGACTCGTTAGCCGAGCTTGACGCGTGTCGCAACTTGGCAAACTAATGGCACCAAAGCACTCCTGGGGTGGGTCCGGGTCCACATGCAAAGTTTCGGAGCTGCGCGACATCTCGCACTATGCTAACCAGCCCGTTTTCTAATTAGCCGAACTTTGCGCGCGTCGCAACTTTGCAAACTAATACCACCAAAGCACTCCCGGGGTCGGTCCGGGTCCAAATGCGAAGTATCGGAGCTGCGCGAAATCTCCCACTATGCTAATCAGCCCGCAGATCCCCAGGCGTGGCCGGCTGGCTGACTCGTTAGCCGAGCTTGACGCGTGTCGCAACTTGGCAAACTAATGGCACCAAAGCACTCCTGGGGTGGGTCCGGGTCCACATGCAAAGTTTCGGAGCTGCGCGACATCTCGCACTATGCTAACCAGCCCGTTTGCTAATTAGCCGAACTTTGCGCGCGTCGCAACTTTGCAAACTAATACCACCAAAGCACTCCCGGGGTCGGTCCGGGTCCAAATGCGAAGTATCGGAGCTGAGCGAAATCTCCCACTATGCTAATCAGCCCGCAGATCCCCAGGCGTGGCCGGCTGGCTGACTCGTTAGCCGAGCTTGACGCGTGTCGCAACTTGGCAAACTAATGGCACCAAAGCACTCCTGGGGTGGGTCCGGGTCCACATGCAAAGTTTCGGAGCTGCGCGACATCTCGCACTATGCTAACCAGCCCGTTTGCTAATTAGCCGAACTTTGCGCGCGTCGCAACTTTGCAAACTAATACCACCAAAGCACTCCCGGGGTCGGTCCGGGTCCAAATGCGAAGTATCGGAGCTGCGCGAAATCTCCCACTATGCTAATCAGCCCGCAGATCCCCAGGCGTGGCCGGCTGGCTGACTCGTTAGCCGAGCTTGACGCGTGTCGCAACTTGGCAAACTAATGGCACCAAAGCACTCCTGGGGTGGGTCCGGGTCCACATGCAAAGTTTCGGAGCTGCGCGACATCTCGCACTATGCTAACCAGCCCGTTTGCTAATTAGCCGAACTTTGCGCGCGTCGCAACTTTGCAAACTAATACCACCAAAGCACTCCCGGGGTCGGTCCGGGTCCAAATGCGAAGTATCGGAGCTGCGCGAAATCTCCCACTATGCTAATCAGCCCGCAGATCCCCAGGCGTGGCCGGCTGGCTGACTCGTTAGCCGAGCTTGACGCGTGTCGCAACTTGGCAAACTAATGGCACCAAAGCACTCCTGGGGTGGGTCCGGGTCCACATGCAAAGTTTCGGAGCTGCGCGACATCTCGCACTATGCTAACCAGCCCGTTTGCTAATTAGCCGAACTTTGCGCGCGTCGCAACTTTGCAAACTAATACCACCAAAGCACTCCCGGGGTCGGTCCGGGTCCAAATGCGAAGTATCGGAGCTGCGCGAAATCTCCCACTATGCTAATCAGCCCGCAGATCCCCAGGCGTGGCCGGCTGGCTGACTCGTTAGCCGAGCTTGACGCGTGTCGCAACTTGGCAAACTAATGGCACCAAAGCACTCCTGGGGTGGGTCCGGGTCCACATGCAAAGTTTCGGAGCTGCGCGACATCTCGCACTATGCTAACCAGCCCGTTTGCTAATTAGCCGAACTTTGCGCGCGTCGCAACTTTGCAAACTAATACCACCAAAGCACTCCCGGGGTCGGTCCGGGTCCAAATGCGAAGTATCGGAGCTGCGCGAAATCTCCCACTATGCTAATCAGCCCGCAGATCCCCAGGCGTGGCCGGCTGGCTGACTCGTTAGCCGAGCTTGACGCGTGTCGCAACTTGGCAAACTAATGGCACCAAAGCACTCCTGGGGTGGGTCCGGGTCCACATGCAAAGTTTCGGAGCTGCGCGACATCTCGCACTATGCTAACCAGCCCGTTTGCTAATTAGCCGAACTTTGCGCGCGTCGCAACTTTGCAAACTAATACCACCAAAGCACTCCCGGGGTCGGTCCGGGTCCAAATGCGAAGTATCGGAGCTGCGCGAAATCTCCCACTATGCTAATCAGCCCGCAGATCCCCAGGCGTGGCCGGCTGGCTGACTCGTTAGCCGAGCTTGACGCGTGTCGCAACTTGGCAAACTAATGGCACCAAAGCACTCCTGGGGTGGGTCCGGGTCCACATGCAAAGTTTCGGAGCTGCGCGACATCTCGCACTATGCTAACCAGCCCGTTTGCTAATTAGCCGAACTTTGCGCGCGTCGCAACTTTGCAAACTAATACCACCAAAGCACTCCCGGGGTCGGTCCGGGTCCAAATGCGAAGTATCGGAGCTGCGCAAAATCTCCCACTATGCTAATCAGCCCGCAGATCCCCAGGCGTGGCCGGCTGGCTGACTCGTTAGCCGATCTTGACGCGTGTCGCAACTTGGCAAACTAATGGCACCAAAGCACTCCTGGGGTGGGTCCGGGTCCACATGCAAAGTTTCGGAGCTGCGCGACATCTCGCACTATGCTAACCAGCCCGTTTGCTAATTAGCCGAACTTTGCGCGCGTCGCAACTTTGCAAACTAATACCACCAAAGCACTCCCGGGGTCGGTCCGGGTCCAAATGCGAAGTATCGGAGCTGCGCGAAATCTCCCACTATGCTAATCAGCCCGCAGATCCCCAGGCGTGGCCGGCTGGCTGACTCGTTAGCCGAGCTTGACGCGTGTCGCAACTTGGCAAACTAATGGCACCAAAGCACTCCTGGGGTGGGTCCGGGTCCACATGCAAAGTTTCGGAGCTGCGCGACATCTCGCACTATGCTAACCAGCCCGTTTGCTAATTAGCCGAACTTTGCGCGCGTCGCAACTTTGCAAACTAATACCACCAAAGCACTCCCGGGGTCGGTCCGGGTCCAAATGCGAAGTATCGGAGCTGCGCGAAATCTCCCACTATGCTAATCAGCCCGCAGATCCCCAGGCGTGGCCGGCTGGCTGACTCGTTAGCCGAGCTTGACGCGTGTCGCAACTTGGCAAACTAATGGCACCAAAGCACTCCTGGGGTGGGTCCGGGTCCACATGCAAAGTTTCGGAGCTGCGCGACATCTCGCACTATGCTAACCAGCCCGTTTGCTAATTAGCCGAACTTTGCGCGCGTCGCAACTTTGCAAACTAATACCACCAAAGCACTCCCGGGGTCGGTCCGGGTCCAAATGCGAAGTATCGGAGCTGCGCGAAATCTCCCACTATGCTAATCAGCCCGCAGATCCCCAGGCGTGGCCGGCTGGCTGACTCGTTAGCCGAGCTTGACGCGTGTCGCAACTTGGCAAACTAATGGCACCAAAGCACTCCTGGGGTGGGTCCGGGTCCACATGCAAAGTTTCGGAGCTGCGCGACATCTCGCACTATGCTAACCAGCCCGTTTGCTAATTAGCCGAACTTTGCGCGCGTCGCAACTTTGCAAACTAATACCACCAAAGCACTCCCGGGGTCGGTCCGGGTCCAAATGCGAAGTATCGGAGCTGCGCGAAATCTCCCACTATGCTAATCAGCCCGCAGATCCCCAGGCGTGGCCGGCTGGCTGACTCGTTAGCCGAGCTTGACGCGTGTCGCAACTTGGCAAACTAATGGCACCAAAGCACTCCTGGGGTGGGTCCGGGTCCACATGCAAAGTTTCGGAGCTGCGCGACATCTCGCACTATGCTAACCAGCCCGTTTTCTAATTAGCCGAACTTTGCGCGCGTCGCAACTTTGCAAACTAATACCACCAAAGCACTCCCGGGGTCGGTCCGGGTCCAAATGCGAAGTATCGGAGCTGCGCGAAATCTCCCACTATGCTAATCAGCCCGCAGATCCCCAGGCGTGGCCGGCTGGCTGACTCGTTAGCCGAGCTTGACGCGTGTCGCAACTTGGCAAACTAATGGCACCAAAGCACTCCTGGGGTGGGTCCGGGTCCACATGCAAAGTTTCGGAGCTGCGCGACATCTCGCACTATGCTAACCAGCCCGTTTGCTAATTAGCCGAACTTTGCGCGCGTCGCAACTTTGCAAACTAATACCACCAAAGCACTCCCGGGGTCGGTCCGGGTCCAAATGCGAAGTATCGGAGCTGAGCGAAATCTCCCACTATGCTAATCAGCCCGCAGATCCCCAGGCGTGGCCGGCTGGCTGACTCGTTAGCCGAGCTTGACGCGTGTCGCAACTTGGCAAACTAATGGCACCAAAGCACTCCTGGGGTGGGTCCGGGTCCACATGCAAAGTTTCGGAGCTGCGCGACATCTCGCACTATGCTAACCAGCCCGTTTGCTAATTAGCCGAACTTTGCGCGCGTCGCAACTTTGCAAACTAATACCACCAAAGCACTCCCGGGGTCGGTCCGGGTCCAAATGCGAAGTATCGGAGCTGCGCGAAATCTCCCACTATGCTAATCAGCCCGCAGATCCCCAGGCGTGGCCGGCTGGCTGACTCGTTAGCCGAGCTTGACGCGTGTCGCAACTTGGCAAACTAATGGCACCAAAGCACTCCTGGGGTGGGTCCGGGTCCACATGCAAAGTTTCGGAGCTGCGCGACATCTCGCACTATGCTAACCAGCCCGTTTGCTAATTAGCCGAACTTTGCGCGCGTCGCAACTTTGCAAACTAATACCACCAAAGCACTCCCGGGGTCGGTCCGGGTCCAAATGCGAAGTATCGGAGCTGCGCGAAATCTCCCACTATGCTAATCAGCCCGCAGATCCCCAGGCGTGGCCGGCTGGCTGACTCGTTAGCCGAGCTTGACGCGTGTCGCAACTTGGCAAACTAATGGCACCAAAGCACTCCTGGGGTGGGTCCGGGTCCACATGCAAAGTTTCGGAGCTGCGCGACATCTCGCACTATGCTAACCAGCCCGTTTGCTAATTAGCCGAACTTTGCGCGCGTCGCAACTTTGCAAACTAATACCACCAAAGCACTCCCGGGGTCGGTCCGGGTCCAAATGCGAAGTATCGGAGCTGCGCGAAATCTCCCACTATGCTAATCAGCCCGCAGATCCCCAGGCGTGGCCGGCTGGCTGACTCGTTAGCCGAGCTTGACGCGTGTCGCAACTTGGCAAACTAATGGCACCAAAGCACTCCTGGGGTGGGTCCGGGTCCACATGCAAAGTTTCGGAGCTGCGCGACATCTCGCACTATGCTAACCAGCCCGTTTGCTAATTAGCCGAACTTTGCGCGCGTCGCAACTTTGCAAACTAATACCACCAAAGCACTCCCGGGGTCGGTCCGGGTCCAAATGCGAAGTATCGGAGCTGCGCGAAATCTCCCACTATGCTAATCAGCCCGCAGATCCCCAGGCGTGGCCGGCTGGCTGACTCGTTAGCCGAGCTTGACGCGTGTCGCAACTTGGCAAACTAATGGCACCAAAGCACTCCTGGGGTGGGTCCGGGTCCACATGCAAAGTTTCGGAGCTGCGCGACATCTCGCACTATGCTAACCAGCCCGTTTGCTAATTAGCCGAACTTTGCGCGCGTCGCAACTTTGCAAACTAATACCACCAAAGCACTCCCGGGGTCGGTCCGGGTCCAAATGCGAAGTATCGGAGCTGCGCGAAATCTCCCACTATGCTAATCAGCCCGCAGATCCCCAGGCGTGGCCGGCTGGCTGACTCGTTAGCCGAGCTTGACGCGTGTCGCAACTTGGCAAACTAATGGCACCAAAGCACTCCTGGGGTGGGTCCGGGTCCACATGCAAAGTTTCGGAGCTGCGCGACATCTCGCACTATGCTAACCAGCCCGTTTGCTAATTAGCCGAACTTTGCGCGCGTCGCAACTTTGCAAACTAATACCACCAAAGCACTCCCGGGGTCGGTCCGGGTCCAAATGCGAAGTATCGGAGCTGCGCAAAATCTCCCACTATGCTAATCAGCCCGCAGATCCCCAGGCGTGGCCGGCTGGCTGACTCGTTAGCCGATCTTGACGCGTGTCGCAACTTGGCAAACTAATGGCACCAAAGCACTCCTGGGGTGGGTCCGGGTCCACATGCAAAGTTTCGGAGCTGCGCGACATCTCGCACTATGCTAACCAGCCCGTTTGCTAATGAGCCGAACTTTGCGCGCGTCGCAACTTTGCAAACTAATACCACCAAAGCACTCCCGGGGTCGGTCCGGGTCCAAATGCGAAGTATCGGAGCTGCGCGAAATCTCCCACTATGCTAATCAGCCCGCAGATCCCCAGGCGTGGCCGGCTGGCTGACTCGTTAGCCGAGCTTGACGCGTGTCGCAACTTGGCAAACTAATGGCACCAAAGCACTCCTGGGGTGGGTCCGGGTCCACATGCAAAGTTTCGGAGCTGCGCGACATCTCGCACTATGCTAATCAGCCCGTTTGCTAATTAGCCGAACTTTGCGCGCGTCGCAACTTTGCAAACTAATACCACCAAAGCACTCCCGGGGTCGGTCCGGGTCCAAATGCGAAGTATCGGAGCTGCGCAAAATCTCCCACTATGCTAATCAGCCCGCAGATCCCCAGGCGTGGCCGGCTGGCTGACTCGTTAGCCGATCTTGACGCGTGTCGCAACTTGGCAAACTAATGGCACCAAAGCACTCCTGGGGTGGGTCCGGGTCCACATGCAAAGTTTCGGAGCTGCGCGACATCTCGCACTATGCTAACCAGCCCGTTTGCTAATTAGCCGAACTTTGCGCGCGTCGCAACTTTGCAAACTAATACCACCAAAGCACTCCCGGGGTCGGTCCGGGTCCAAATGCGAAGTATCGGAGCTGCGCGAAATCTCCCACTATGCTAATCAGCCCGCAGATCCCCAGGCGTGGCCGGCTGGCTGACTCGTTAGCCGAGCTTGACGCGTGTCGCAACTTGGCAAACTAATGGCACCAAAGCACTCCTGGGGTGGGTCCGGGTCCACATGCAAAGTTTCGGAGCTGCGCGACATCTCGCACTATGCTAATCAGCCCGTTTGCTAATTAGCCGAACTTTGCGCGCGTCGCAACTTTGCAAACTAATACCACCAAAGCACTCCCGGGGTCGGTCCGGGTCCAAATGCGAAGTATCGGAGCTGCGCGAAATCTCCCACTATGCTAATCAGCCCGCAGATCCCCAGGCGTGGCCGGCTGGCTGACTCGTTAGCCGAGCTTGACGCGTGTCGCAACTTGGCAAACTAATGGCACCAAAGCACTCCTGGGGTGGGTCCGGGTCCACATGCAAAGTTTCGGAGCTGCGCGACATCTCGCACTATGCTAACCAGCCCGTTTGCTAATTAGCCGAACTTTGCGCGCGTCGCAACTTTGCAAACTAATACCACCAAAGCACTCCCGGGGTCGGTCCGGGTCCAAATGCGAAGTATCGGAGCTGCGCGAAATCTCCCACTATGCTAATCAGCCCGCAGATCCCCAGGCGTGGCCGGCTGGCTGACTCGTTAGCCGAGCTTGACGCGTGTCGCAACTTGGCAAACTAATGGCACCAAAGCACTCCTGGGGTGGGTCCGGGTCCACATGCAAAGTTTCGGAGCTGCACGACATCTCGCACTATGCTAACCAGCCCGTTTGCTAATTAGCCGAACTTTGCGCGCGTCGCAACTTTGCAAACTAATACCACCAAAGCACTCCCGGGGTCGGTCCGGGTCCAAATGCGAAGTATCGGAGCTGCGCGAAATCTCCCACTATGCTAATCAGCCCGCAGATCCCCAGGCGTGGCCGGCTGGCTGACTCGTTAGCCGAGCTTGACGCGTGTCGCAACTTGGCAAACTAATGGCACCAAAGCACTCCTGGGGTGGGTCCGGGTCCACATGCAAAGTTTCGGAGCTGCGCGACATCTCGCACTATGCTAACCAGCCCGTTTGCTAATTAGCCGAACTTTGCGCGCGTCGCAACTTTGCAAACTAATACCACCAAAGCACTCCCGGGGTCGGTCCGGGTCCAAATGCGAAGTATCGGAGCTGCGCGAAATCTCCCACTATGCTAATCAGCCCGCAGATCCCCAGGCGCGGCCGGCTGGCTGACTCGTTAGCCGAGCTTGACGCGTGTCGCAACTTGGCAAACTAATGGCACCAAAGCACTCCTGGGGTGGGTCCGGGTCCACATGCAAAGTTTCGGAGCTGCGCGACATCTCGCACTATGCTAACCAGCCCGTTTGCTAATTAGCCGAACTTTGCGCGCGTCGCAACTTTGCAAACTAATACCACCAAAGCACTCCCGGGGTCGGTCCGGGTCCAAATGCGAAGTATCGGAGCTGCGCGAAATCTCCCACTATGCTAATCAGCCCGCAGATCCCCAGGCGCGGCCGGCTGGCTGACTCGTTAGCCGAGCTTGACGCGTGTCGCAACTTGGCAAACTAATGGCACCAAAGCACTCCTGGGGTGGGTCCGGGTCCACATGCAAAGTTTCGGAGCTGCGCAACATCTCGCACTATGCTAACCAGCCCGTTTGCTAATTAGCCGAACTTTGCGCGCGTCGCAACTTTGCAAACTAATACCACCAAAGCACTCCCGGGGTCGGTCCGGGTCCAAATGCGAAGTATCGGAGCTGCGCGAAATCTCCCACTATGCTAATCAGCCCGCAGATCCCCAGGCGTGGCCGGCTGGCTGACTCGTTAGCCGAGCTTGACGCGTGTCGCAACTTGGCAAACTAATGGCACCAAAGCACTCCTGGGGTGGGTCCGGGTCCACATGCAAAGTTTCGGAGCTGCGCGACATCTCGCACTATGCTAACCAGCCCGTTTGCTAATTAGCCGAACTTTGCGCGCGTCGCAACTTTGCAAACTAATACCACCAAAGCACTCCCGGGGTCGGTCCGGGTCCAAATGCGAAGTATCGGAGCTGCGCGAAATCTCCCACTATGCTAATCAGCCCGCAGATCCCCAGGCGTGGCCGGCTGGCTGACTCGTTAGCCGAGCTTGACGCGTGTCGCAACTTGGCAAACTAATGGCACCAAAGCACTCCTGGGGTGGGTCTGGGTCCACATGCAAAGTTTCGGAGCTGCGCGACATCTCGCACTATGCTAACCAGCCCGTTTGCTAATTAGCCGAACTTTGCGCGCGTCGCAACTTTGCAAACTAATACCACCAAAGCACTCCCGGGGTCGGTCCGGGTCCAAATGCGAAGTATCGGAGCTGCGCGAAATCTCCCACTATGCTAATCAGCCCGCAGATCCCCAGGCGCGGCCGGCTGGCTGACTCGTTAGCCGAGCTTGACGCGTGTCGCAACTTGGCAAACTAATGGCACCAAAGCACTCCTGGGGTGGGTCCGGGTCCACATGCAAAGTTTCGGAGCTGCGCGACATCTCGCACTATGCTAACCAGCCCGTTTGCTAATTAGCCGAACTTTGCGCGCGTCGCAACTTTGCAAACTAATACCACCAAAGCACTCCCGGGGTCGGTCCGGGTCCAAATGCGAAGTATCGGAGCTGCGCGAAATCTCCCACTATGCTAATCAGCCCGCAGATCCCCAGGCGCGGCCGGCTGGCTGACTCGTTAGCCGAGCTTGACGCGTGTCGCAACTTGGCAAACTAATGGCACCAAAGCACTCCTGGGGTGGGTCCGGGTCCACATGCAAAGTTTCGGAGCTGCGCGACATCTCGCACTATGCTAACCAGCCCGTTTGCTAATTAGCCGAACTTTGCGCGCGTCGCAACTTTGCAAACTAATACCACCAAAGCACTCCCGGGGTCGGTCCGGGTCCAAATGCGAAGTATCGGAGCTGCGCGAAATCTCCCACTATGCTAATCAGCCCGCAGATCCCCAGGCGTGGCCGGCTGGCTGACTCGTTAGCCGAGCTTGACGCGTGTCGCAACTTGGCAAACTAATGGCACCAAAGCACTCCTGGGGTGGGTCCGGGTCCACATGCAAAGTTTCGGAGCTGCGCGACATCTCGCACTATGCTAACCAGCCCGTTTGCTAATTAGCCGAACTTTGCGCGCGTCGCAACTTTGCAAACTAATACCACCAAAGCACTCCCGGGGTCGGTCCGGGTCCAAATGCGAAGTATCGGAGCTGCGCGAAATCTCCCACTATGCTAATCAGCCCGCAGATCCCCAGGCGTGGCCGGCTGGCTGACTCGTTAGCCGAGCTTGACGCGTGTCGCAACTTGGCAAACTAATGGCACCAAAGCACTCCTGGGGTGGGTCTGGGTCCACATGCAAAGTTTCGGAGCTGCGCGACATCTCGCACTATGCTAACCAGCCCGTTTGCTAATTAGCCGAACTTTGCGCGCGTCGCAACTTTGCAAACTAATACCACCAAAGCACTCCCGGGGTCGGTCCGGGTCCAAATGCGAAGTATCGGAGCTGCGCGAAATCTCCCACTATGCTAATCAGCCCGCAGATCCCCAGGCGTGGCCGGCTGGCTGACTCGTTAGCCGAGCTTGACGCGTGTCGCAACTTGGCAAACTAATGGCACCAAAGCACTCCTGGGGTGGGTCCGGGTCCACATGCAAAGTTTCGGAGCTGCGCGACATCTCGCACTATGCTAACCAGCCCGTTTGCTAATTAGCCGAACTTTGCGCGCGTCGCAACTTTGCAAACTAATACCACCAAAGCACTCCCGGGGTCGGTCCGGGTCCAAATGCGAAGTATCGGAGCTGCGCGAAATCTCCCACTATGCTAATCAGCCCGCAGATCCCCAGGCGTGGCCGGCTGGCTGACTCGTTAGCCGAGCTTGACGCGTGTCGCAACTTGGCAAACTAATGGCACCAAAGCACTCCTGGGGTGGGTCCGGGTCCACATGCAAAGTTTCGGAGCTGCGCGACATCTCGCACTATGCTAACCAGCCCGTTTGCTAATTAGCCGAACTTTGCGCTCGTCGCAACTTTGCAAACTAATACCACCAAAGCACTCCCGGGGTCGGTCCGGGTCCAAATGCGAAGTATCGGAGCTGCGCGAAATCTCCCACTATGCTAATCAGCCCGCAGATCCCCAGGCGTGGCCGGCTGGCTGACTCGTTAGCCGAGCTTGACGCGTGTCGCAACTTGGCAAACTAATGGCACCAAAGCACTCCTGGGGTGGGTCCGGGTCCACATGCAAAGTTTCGGAGCTGCGCGACATCTCGCACTATGCTAACCAGCCCGTTTGCTAATTAGCCGAACTTTGCGCGCGTCGCAACTTTGCAAACTAATACCACCAAAGCACTCCCGGGGTCGGTCCGGGTCCAAATGCGAAGTATCGGAGCTGCGCGAAATCTCCCACTATGCTAATCAGCCCGCAGATCCCCAGGCGTGGCCGGCTGGCTGACTCGTTAGCCGAGCTTGACGCGTGTCGCAACTTGGCAAACTAATGGCACCAAAGCACTCCTGGGGTGGGTCCGGGTCCACATGCAAAGTTTCGGAGCTGCGCGACATCTCGCACTATGCTAACCAGCCCGTTTGCTAATTAGCCGAACTTTGCGCGCGTCGCAACTTTGCAAACTAATACCAGCAAAGCACTCCCGGGGTCGGTCCGGGTCCAAATGCGAAGTATCGGAGCTGCGCAAAATCTCCCACTATGCTAATCAGCCCGCAGATCCCCAGGCGTGGCCGGCTGGCTGACTCGTTAGCCGAGCTTGACGCGTGTCGCAACTTGGCAAACTAATGGCACCAAAGCACTCCTGGGGTGGGTCCGGGTCCACATGCAAAGTTTCGGAGCTGCGCGACATCTCGCACTATGCTAACCAGCCCGTTTGCTAATTAGCCGAACTTTGCGCGCGTCGCAACTTTGCAAACTAATACCACCAAAGCACTCCCGGGGTCGGTCCGGGTCCAAATGCGAAGTATCGGAGCTGCGCGAAATCTCCCACTATGCTAATCAGCCCGCAGATCCCCAGGCGTGGCCGGCTGGCTGACTCGTTAGCCGAGCTTGACGCGTGTCGCAACTTGGCAAACTAATGGCACCAAAGCACTCCTGGGGTGGGTCCGGGTCCACATGCAAAGTTTCGGAGCTGCGCGACATCTCGCACTATGCTAACCAGCCCGTTTGCTAATTAGCCGAACTTTGCGCGCGTCGCAACTTTGCAAACTAATACCACCAAAGCACTCCCGGGGTCGGTCCGGGTCCAAATGCGAAGTATCGGAGCTGCGCGAAATCTCCCACTATGCTAATCAGCCCGCAGATCCCCAGGCGTGGCCGGCTGGCTGACTCATTAGCCGAGCTTGACGCGTGTCGCAACTTGGCAAACTAATGGCACCAAAGCACTCCTGGGGTGGGTCCGGGCCCACATGCAAAGTTTCGGAGCTGCGCGACATCTCGCACTATGCTAACCAGCCCGTTTGCTAATTAGCCGAACTTTGCGCGCGTCGCAACTTTGCAAACTAATACCACCAAAGCACTCCCGGGGTCGGTCCGGGTCCAAATGCGAAGTATCGGAGCTGCGCGAAATCTCCCACTATGCTAATCAGCCCGCAGATCCCCAGGCGTGGCCGGCTGGCTGACTCGTTAGCCGAGCTTGACGCGTGTCGCAACTTGGCAAACTAATGGCACCAAAGCACTCCTGGGGTGGGTCCGGGTCCACATGCAAAGTTTCGGAGCTGCGCGACATCTCGCACTATGCTAACCAGCCCGTTTGCTAATTAGCCGAACTTTGCGCGCGTCGCAACTTTGCAAACTAATACCACCAAAGCACTCCCGGGGTCGGTCCGGGTCCAAATGCGAAGTATCGGAGCTGCGCGAAATCTCCCACTATGCTAATCAGCCCGCAGATCCCCAGGCGTGGCCGGCTGGCTGACTCATTAGCCGAGCTTGACGCGTGTCGCAACTTGGCAAACTAATGGCACCAAAGCACTCCTGGGGTGGGTCCGGGCCCACATGCAAAGTTTCGGAGCTGCGCGACATCTCGCACTATGCTAACCAGCCCGTTTGCTAATTAGCCGAACTTTGCGCGCGTCGCAACTTTGCAAACTAATACCACCAAAGCACTCCCGGGGTCGGTCCGGGTCCAAATGCGAAGTATCGGAGCTGCGCGAAATCTCCCACTATGCTAATCAGCCCGCAGATCCCCAGGCGTGGCCGGCTGGCTGACTCGTTAGCCGAGCTTGACGCGTGTCGCAACTTGCCAAACTAATGGCACCAAAGCACTCCTGGGGTGGGTCCGGGTCCACATGCAAAGTTTCGGAGCTGCGCGACATCTCGCACTATGCTAACCAGCCCGTTTGCTAATTAGCCGAACTTTGCGCGCGTCGCAACTTTGCAAACTAATACCACCAAAGCACTCCCGGGGTCGGTCCGGGTCCAAATGCGAAGTATCGGAGCTGCGCGAAATCTCCCACTATGCTAATCAGCCCGCAGATCCCCAGGCGTGGCCGGCTGGCTGACTCGTTAGCCGAGCTTGACGCGTGTCGCAACTTGGCAAACTAATGGCACCAAAGCACTCCTGGGGTGGGTCCGGGTCCACATGCAAAGTTTCGGAGCTGCGCGACATCTCGCACTATGCTAACCAGCCCGTTTGCTAATTAGCCGAACTTTGCGCGCGTCGCAACTTTGCAAACTAATACCACCAAAGCACTCCCGGGGTCGATCCGGGTCCAAATGCGAAGTATCGGAGCTGCGCGAAATCTCCCACTATGCTAATCAGCCCGCAGATCCCCAGGCGTGGCCGGCTGGCTGACTCGTTAGCCGAGCTTGACGCGTGTCGCAACTTGGCAAACTAATGGCACCAAAGCACTCCTGGGGTGGGTCCGGGCCCACATGCAAAGTTTCGGAGCTGCGCGACATCTCGCACTATGCTAACCAGCCCGTTTGCTAATTAGCCGAACTTTGCGCGCGTCGCAACTTTGCAAACTAATACCACCAAAGCACTCCCGGGGTCGGTCCGGGTCCAAATGCGAAGTATCGGAGCTGCGCGAAATCTCCCACTATGCTAATCAGCCCGCAGATCCCCAGGCGTGGCCGGCTGGCTGACTCGTTAGCCGAGCTTGACGCGTGTCGCAACTTGCCAAACTAATGGCACCAAAGCACTCCTGGGGTGGGTCCGGGTCCACATGCAAAGTTTCGGAGCTGCGCGACATCTCGCACTATGCTAACCAGCCCGTTTGCTAATTAGCCGAACTTTGCGCGCGTCGCAACTTTGCAAACTAATACCACCAAAGCACTCCCGGGGTCGGTCCGGGTCCAAATGCGAAGTATCGGAGCTGCGCGAAATCTCCCACTATGCTAATCAGCCCGCAGATCCCCAGGCGTGGCCGGCTGGCTGACTCGTTAGCCGAGCTTGACGCGTGTCGCAACTTGGCAAACTAATGGCACCAAAGCACTCCTGGGGTGGGTCCGGGTCCACATGCAAAGTTTCGGAGCTGCGCGACATCTCGCACTATGCTAACCAGCCCGTTTGCTAATTAGCCGAACTTTGCGCGCGTCGCAACTTTGCAAACTAATACCACCAAAGCACTCCCAGGGTCGGTCCGGGTCCAAATGCGAAGTATCGGAGCTGCGCGAAATCTCCCACTATGCTAATCAGCCCGCAGATCCCCAGGCGTGGCCGGCTGGCTGACTCGTTAGCCGAGCTTGACGCGTGTCGCAACTTGGCAAACTAATGGCACCAAAGCACTCCCGGGGTCGGTCCGGGTCCAAATGCGAAGTATCGGAGCTGCGCGAAATCTCCCACTATGCTAATCAGCCCGCAGATCCCCAGGCGTGGCCGGCTGGCTGACTCGTTAGCCGAGCTTGACGCGTGTCGCAACTTGGCAAACTAATGGCACCAAAGCACTCCTGGGGTGGGTCCGGGTCCACATGCAAAGTTTCGGAGCTGCGCGACATCTCGCACTATGCTAACCAGCCCGTTTGCTAATTAGCCGAACTTTGCGCGCGTCGCAACTTTGCAAACTAATACCACCAAAGCACTCCCGGGGTCGGTCCGGGTCCAAATGCGAAGTATCGGAGCTGCGCGAAATCTCCCACTATGCTAATCAGCCCGCAGATCCCCAGGCGTGGCCGGCTGGCTGACTCGTTAGCCGAGCTTGACGCGTGTCGCAACTTGGCAAACTAATGGCACCAAAGCACTCCTGGGGTGGGTCCGGGTCCACATGCAAAGTTTCGGAGCTGCGCGACATCTCGCACTATGCTAACCAGCCCGTTTGCTAATTAGCCGAACTTTGCGCGCGTCGCAACTTTGCAAACTAATACCACCAAAGCACTCCCGGGGTCGGTCCGGGTCCAAATGCGAAGTATCAGAGCTGCGCGAAATCTCCCACTATGCTAATCAGCCCGCAGATCCCCAGGCGTGGCCGGCTGGCTGACTCGTTAGCCGAGCTTGACGCGTGTCGCAACTTGGCAAACTAATGGCACCAAAGCACTCCTGGGGTGGGTCCGGGTCCACATGCAAAGTTTCGGAGCTGCGCGACATCTCGCACTATGCTAACCAGCCCGTTTGCTAATTAGCCGAACTTTGCGCGCGTCGCAACTTTGCAAACTAATACCACCAAAGCACTCCCGGGGTCGGTCCGGGTCCAAATGCGAAGTATCGGAGCTGCGCGAAATCTCCCACTATGCTAATCAGCCCGCAGATCCCCAGGCGTGGCCGGCTGGCTGACTCGTTAGCCGAGCTTGACGCGTGTCGCAACTTGGCAAACTAATGGCACCAAAGCACTCCTGGGGTGGGTCCGGGTCCACATGCAAAGTTTCGGAGCTGCGCGACATCTCGCACTATGCTAACCAGCCCGTTTGCTAATTAGCCGAACTTTGCGCGCGTCGCAACTTTGCAAACTAATACCACCAAAGCACTCCCGGGGTCGGTCCGGGTCCAAATGCGAAGTATCAGAGCTGCGCGAAATCTCCCACTATGCTAATCAGCCCGCAGATCCCCAGGCGTGGCCGGTTGGCTGACTCGTTAGCCGAGCTTGACGCGTGTCGCAACTTGGCAAACTAATGGCACCAAAGCACTCCTGGGGTGGGTCCGGGTCCACATGCAAAGTTTCGGAGCTGCGCGACATCTCGCACTATGCTAACCAGCCCGTTTGCTAATTAGCCGAACTTTGCGCGCGTCGCAACTTTGCAAACTAATACCACCAAAGCACTCCCGGGGTCGGTCCGGGTCCAAATGCGAAGTATCGGAGCTGCGCGAAATCTCCCACTATGCTAATCAGCCCGCAGATCCCCAGGCGTGGCCGGCTGGCTGACTCGTTAGCCGAGCTTGACGCGTGTCGCAACTTGGCAAACTAATGGCACCAAAGCACTCCTGGGGTGGGTCCGGGTCCACATGCAAAGTTTCGGAGCTGCGCGACATCTCGCACTATGCTAACCAGCCCGTTTGCTAATTAGCCGAACTTTGCGAGCGTCGCAACTTTGCAAACTAATACCACCAAAGCACTCCCGGGGTCGGTCCGGGTCCAAATGCGAAGTATCGGAGCTGCGCGAAATCTTCCACTATGCTAATCAGCCCGCAGATCCCCAGGCGTGGCCGGCTGGCTGACTCGTTAGCCGAGCTTGACGCGTGTCGCAACTTGGCAAACTAATGGCACCAAAGCACTCCTGGGGTGGGTCCGGGTCCACATGCAAAGTTTCGGAGCTGCGCGACATCTCGCACTATGCTAACCAGCCCGTTTGCTAATTAGCCGAACTTTGCGCGCGTCGCAACTTTGCAAACTAATACCACCAAAGCACTCCCGGGGTCGGTCCGGGTCCAAATGCGAAGTATCGGAGCTGCGCGAAATCTCCCACTATGCTAATCAGCCCGCAGATCCCCAGGCGTGGCCGGCTGGCTGACTCGTTAGCCGAGCTTGACGCGTGTCGCAACTTGGCAAACTAATGGCACCAAAGCACTCCTGGGGTGGGTCCGGGTCCACATGCAAAGTTTCGGAGCTGCGCGACATCTCGCACTATGCTAACCAGCCCGTTTGCTAATTAGCCGAACTTTGCGCGCGTCGCAACTTTGCAAACTAATACCACCAAAGCACTCCCGGGGTCGGTCCGGGTCCAAATGCGAAGTATCGGAGCTGCGCGAAATCTCCCACTATGCTAATCAGCCCGCAGATCCCCAGGCGTGGCCGGCTGGCTGACTCGTTAGCCGAGCTTGACGCGTGTCGCAACTTGGCAAACTAATGGCACCAAAGCACTCCTGGGGTGGGTCCGGGTCCACATGCAAAGTTTCGGAGCTGCGCGACATCTCGCACTATGCTAACCAGCCCGTTTGCTAATTAGCCGAACTTTGCGCGCGTCGCAACTTTGCAAACTAATACCACCAAAGCACTCCCGGGGTCGGTCCGGGTCCAAATGCGAAGTATCGGAGCTGCGCGAAATCTCCCACTATGCTAATCAGCCCGCAGATCCCCAGGCGTGGCCGGCTGGCTGACTCGTTAGCCGAGCTTGACGCGTGTCGCAACTTGGCAAACTAATGGCACCAAAGCACTCCTGGGGTGGGTCCGGGTCCACATGCAAAGTTTCGGAGCTGCGCGACATCTCGCACTATTCTAACCAGCCCGTTTGCTAATTAGCCGAACTTTGCGCGCGTTGCAACTTTGCAAACTAATACCACCAAAGCACTCCCGGGGTCGGTCCGGGTCCAAATGCGAAGTATCGGAGCTGCGCGAAATCTCCCACTATGCTAATCAGCCCGCAGATCCCCAGGCGTGGCCGGCTGGCTGACTCGTTAGCCGAGCTTGACGCGTGTCGCAACTTGGCAAACTAATGGCACCAAAGCACTCCTGGGGTGGGTCCGGGTCCACATGCAAAGTTTCGGAGCTGCGCGACATCTCGCACTATGCTAACCAGCCCGTTTGCTAATTAGCCGAACTTTGCGCGCGTCGCAACTTTGCAAACTAATACCACCAAAGCACTCCCGGGGTCGGTCCGGGTCCAAATGCGAAGTATCGGAGCTGCGCGAAATCTCCCACTATGCTAATCAGCCCGCAGATCCCCAGGCGTGGCCGGCTGGCTGACTCGTTAGCCGAGCTTGACGCGTGTCGCAACTTGGCAAACTAATGGCACCAAAGCACTCCTGGGGTGGGTCCGGGTCCACATGCAAAGTTTCGGAGCTGCGCGACATCTCGCACTATGCTAACCAGCCCGTTTGCTAATTAGCCGAACTTTGCGCGCGTCGCAACTTTGCAAACTAATACCACCAAAGCACTCCCGGGGTCGGTCCGGGTCCAAATGCGAAGTATCGGAGCTGCGCGAAATCTCCCACTATGCTAATCAGCCTGCAGATCCCCAGGCGTGGCCGGCTGGCTGACTCGTTAGCCGAGCTTGACGCGTGTCGCAACTTGGCAAACTAATGGCACCAAAGCACTCCTGGGGTGGGTCCGGGTCCACATGCAAAGTTTCGGAGCTGCGCGACATCTCGCACTATGCTAACCAGCCCGTTTGCTAATTAGCCGAACTTTGCGCGCGTCGCAACTTTGCAAACTAATACCACCAAAGCACTCCCGGGGTCGGTCCGGGTCCAAATGCGAAGTATCGGAGCTGCGCGAAATCTCCCACTATGCTAATCAGCCCGCAGATCCCCAGGCGTGGCCGGCTGGCTGACTCGTTAGCCGAGCTTGACGCGTGTCGCAACTTGGCAAACTAATGGCACCAAAGCACTCCTGGGGTGGGTCTGGGTCCACATGCAAAGTTTCGGAGCTGCGCGACATCTCGCACTATGCTAACCAGCCCGTTTGCTAATTAGCCGAACTTTGCGCGCGTCGCAACTTTGCAAACTAATACCACCAAAGCACTCCCGGGGTCGGTCCGGGTCCAAATGCGAAGTATCGGAGCTGCGCGAAATCTCCCACTATGCTAATCAGCCCGCAGATCCCCAGGCGTGGCCGGCTGGCTGACTCGTTAGCCGAGCTTGACGCGTGTCGCAACTTGGCAAACTAATGGCACCAAAGCACTCCTGGGGTGGGTCCGGGTCCACATGCAAAGTTTCGGAGCTGCGCGACATCTCGCACTATGCTAACCAGCCCGTTTGCTAATTAGCCGAACTTTGCGCGCGTCGCAACTTTGCAAACTAATACCACCAAAGCACTCCCGGGGTAGGTCCGGGTCCAAATGCGAAGTATCGGAGCTGCGCGAAATCTCCCACTATGCTAATCAGCCCGCAGATCCCCAGGCGTGGCCGGCTGGCTGACTCGTTAGCCGAGCTTGACGCGTGTCGCAACTTGGCAAACTAATGGCACCAAAGCACTCCTGGGGTGGGTCCGGGTCCACATGCAAAGTTTCGGAGCTGCGCGACATCTCGCACTATGCTAACCAGCCCGTTTGCTAATTAGCCGAACTTTGCGCGCGTCGCAACTTTGCAAACTAATACCACCAAAGCACTCCCGGGGTCGGTCCGGGTCCAAATGCGAAGTATCGGAGCTGCGCGAAATCTCCCACTATGCTAATCAGCCCGCAGATCCCCAGGCGTGGCCGGCTGGCTGACTCGTTAGCCGAGCTTGACGCGTGTCGCAACTTGGCAAACTAATGGCACCAAAGCACTCCTGGGGTGGGTCCGGGTCCACATGCAAAGTTTCGCAGCTGCGCGACATCTCGCACTATGCTAACCAGCCCGTTTGCTAATTAGCCGAACTTTGCGCGCGTCGCAACTTTGCAAACTAATACCACCAAAGCACTCCCGGGGTCGGTCCGGGTCCAAATGCGAAGTATCGGAGCTGCGCGAAATCTCCCACTATGCTAATCAGCCCGCAGATCCCCAGGCGTGGCCGGCTGGCTGACTCGTTAGCCGAGCTTGACGCGTGTCGCAACTTGGCAAACTAATGGCACCAAAGCACTCCTGGGGTGGGTCCGGGTCCACATGCAAAGTTTCGGAGCTGCGCGACATCTCGCACTATGCTAACCAGCCCGTTTGCTAATTAGCCGAACTTTGCGCGCGTCGCAACTTTGCAAACTAATACCAGCAAAGCACTCCCGGGGTCGGTCCGGGTCCAAATGCGAAGTATCGGAGCTGCGCAAAATCTCCCACTATGCTAATCAGCCCGCAGATCCCCAGGCGTGGCCGGCTGGCTGACTCGTTAGCCGAGCTTGACGCGTGTCGCAACTTGGCAAACTAATGGCACCAAAGCACTCCTGGGGTGGGTCCGGGTCCACATGCAAAGTTTCGGAGCTGCGCGACATCTCGCACTATGCTAACCAGCCCGTTTGCTAATTAGCCGAACTTTGCGCGCGTCGCAACTTTGCAAACTAATACCACCAAAGCACTCCCGGGGTCGGTCCGGGTCCAAATGCGAAGTATCGGAGCTGCGCGAAATCTCCCACTATGCTAATCAGCCCGCAGATCCCCAGGCGTGGCCGGCTGGCTGACTCGTTAGCCGAGCTTGACGCGTGTCGCAACTTGGCAAACTAATGGCACCAAAGCACTCCTGGGGTGGGTCCGGGTCCACATGCAAAGTTTCGGAGCTGCGCGACATCTCGCACTATGCTAACCAGCCCGTTTGCTAATTAGCCGAACTTTGCGCGCGTCGCAACTTTGCAAACTAATACCACCAAAGCACTCCCGGGGTCGGTCCGGGTCCAAATGCGAAGTATCGGAGCTGCGCGAAATCTCCCACTATGCTAATCAGCCCGCAGATCCCCAGGCGTGGCCGGCTGGCTGACTCGTTAGCCGAGCTTGACGCGTGTCGCAACTTGGCAAACTAATGGCACCAAAGCACTCCTGGGGTGGGTCCGGGTCCACATGCAAAGTTTCGGAGCTGCGCGACATCTCGCACTATGCTAACCAGCCCGTTTGCTAATTAGCCGAACTTTGCGCGCGTCGCAACTTTGCAAACTAATACCACCAAAGCACTCCCAGGGTCGGTCCGGGTCCAAATGCGAAGTATCGGAGCTGCGCGAAATCTCCCACTATGCTAATCAGCCCGCAGATCCCCAGGCGTGGCCGGCTGGCTGACTCGTTAGCCGAGCTTGACGCGTGTCGCAACTTGGCAAACTAATGGCACCAAAGCACTCCTGGGGTGGGTCCGGGTCCACATGCAAAGTTTCGGAGCTGCGCGACATCTCGCACTATGCTAACCAGCCCGTTTGCTAATTAGCCGAACTTTGCGCGCGTCGCAACTTTGCAAACTAATACCACCAAAGCACTCCCGGGGTCGGTCCGGGTCCAAATGCGAAGTATCAGAGCTGCGCGAAATCTCCCACTATGCTAATCAGCCCGCAGATCCCCAGGCGTGGCCGGCTGGCTGACTCGTTAGCCGAGCTTGACGCGTGTCGCAACTTGGCAAACTAATGGCACCAAAGCACTCCTGGGGTGGGTCCGGGTCCACATGCAAAGTTTCGGAGCTGCGCGACATCTCGCACTATGCTAACCAGCCCGTTTGCTAATTAGCCGAACTTTGCGCGCGTCGCAACTTTGCAAACTAATACCACCAAAGCACTCCCGGGGTCGGTCCGGGTACAAATGCGAAGTATCGGAGCTGCGCGAAATCTCCCACTATGCTAATCAGCCCGCAGATCCCCAGGCGTGGCCGGCTGGCTGACTCGTTAGCCGAGCTTGACGCGTGTCGCAACTTGGCAAACTAATGGCACCAAAGCACTCCCGGGGTCGGTCCGGGTCCAAATGCGAAGTATCGGAGCTGCGCGAAATCTTCCACTATGCTAATCAGCCCGCAGATCCCCAGGCGTGGCCGGCTGGCTGACTCGTTAGCTGAGCTTGACGCGTGTCGCAACTTGGCAAACTAATGGCACCAAAGCACTCCTGGGGTGGGTCCGGGTCCACATGCAAAGTTTCGGAGCTGCGCGACATCTCGCACTATGCTAACCAGCCCGTTTGCTAATTAGCCGAACTTTGCGCGCGTCGCAACTTTGCAAACTAATACCACCAAAGCACTCCCGGGGTCGGTCCGGGTCCAAATGCGAAGTATCGGAGCTGCGCGAAATCTCCCACTATGCTAATCAGCCCGCAGATCCCCAGGCGTGGCCGGCTGGCTGACTCGTTAGCCGAGCTTGACGCGTGTCGCAACTTGGCAAACTAATGGCACCAAAGCACTCCTGGGGTGGGTCCGGGTCCACATGCAAAGTTTCGGAGCTGCGCGACATCTCGCACTATGCTAACCAGCCCGTTTGCTAATTAGCCGAACTTTGCGCGCGTCGCAACTTTGCAAACTAATACCACCAAAGCACTCCCGGGGTCGGTCCGGGTCCAAATGCGAAGTATCGGAGCTGCGCGAAATCTCCCACTATGCTAATCAGCCCGCAGATCCCCAGGCGTGGCCGGCTGGCTGACTCGTTAGCCGAGCTTGACGCGTGTCGCAACTTGGCAAACTAATGGCACCAAAGCACTCCTGGGGTGGGTCCGGGTCCACATGCAAAGTTTCGGAGCTGCGCGACATCTCGCACTATGCTAACCAGCCCGTTTGCTAATTAGCCGAACTTTGCGCGCGTCGCAACTTTGCAAACTAATACCACCAAAGCACTCCCGGGGTCGGTCCGGGTCCAAATGCGAAGTATCGGAGCTGCGCGAAATCTCCCACTATGCTAATCAGCCCGCAGATCCCCAGGCGTGGCCGGCTGGCTGACTCGTTAGCCGAGCTTGACGCGTGTCGCAACTTGGCAAACTAATGGCACCAAAGCACTCCTGGGGTGGGTCCGGGTCCACATGCAAAGTTTCGGAGCTGCGCGACATCTCGCACTATGCTAACCAGCCCGTTTGCTAATTAGCCGAACTTTGCGCGCGTCGCAACTTTGCAAACTAATACCACCAAAGCACTCCCGGGGTCGGTCCGGGTCCAAATGCGAAGTATCGGAGCTGCGCGAAATCTCCCACTATGCTAATCAGCCCGCAGATCCCCAGGCGTGGCCGGCTGGCTGACTCGTTAGCCGAGCTTGACGCGTGTCGCAACTTGGCAAACTAATGGCACCAAAGCACTCCTGGGGTGGGTCCGGGTCCACATGCAAAGTTTCGGAGCTGCGCGACATCTCGCACTATGCTAACCAGCCCGTTTGCTAATTAGCCGAACTTTGCGCGCGTCGCAACTTTGCAAACTAATACCACCAAAGCACTCCCGGGGTCGGTCCGGGTCCAAATGCGAAGTATCGGAGCTGCGCGAAATCTCCCACTATGCTAATCAGCCCGCAGATCCCCAGGCGTGGCCGGCTGGCTGACTCGTTAGCCGAGCTTGACGCGTGTCGCAACTTGGCAAACTAATGGCACCAAAGCACTCCTGGGGTGGGTCCGGGTCCACATGCAAAGTTTCGGAGCTGCGCGACATCTCGCACTATGCTAACCAGCCCGTTTGCTAATTAGCCGAACTTTGCGCGCGTCGCAACTTTGCAAACTAATACCACCAAAGCACTCCCAGGGTCGGTCCGGGTCCAAATGCGAAGTATCGGAGCTGCGCGAAATCTCCCACTATGCTAATCAGCCCGCAGATCCCCAGGCGTGGCCGGCTGGCTGACTCGTTAGCCGAGCTTGACGCGTGTCGCAACTTGGCAAACTAATGGCACCAAAGCACTCCTGGGGTGGGTCCGGGTCCACATGCAAAGTTTCGGAGCTGCGCGACATCTCGCACTATGCTAACCAGCCCGTTTGCTAATTAGCCGAACTTTGCGCGCGTCGCAACTTTGCAAACTAATACCACCAAAGCACTCCCGGGGTCGGTCCGGGTCCAAATGCGAAGTATCAGAGCTGCGCGAAATCTCCCACTATGCTAATCAGCCCGCAGATCCCCAGGCGTGGCCGGCTGGCTGACTCGTTAGCCGAGCTTGACGCGTGTCGCAACTTGGCAAACTAATGGCACCAAAGCACTCCTGGGGTGGGTCCGGGTCCACATGCAAAGTTTCGGAGCTGCGCGACATCTCGCACTATGCTAACCAGCCCGTTTGCTAATTAGCCGAACTTTGCGCGCGTCGCAACTTTGCAAACTAATACCACCAAAGCACTCCCGGGGTCGGTCCGGGTCCAAATGCGAAGTATCGGAGCTGCGCGAAATCTCCCACTATGCTAATCAGCCCGCAGATCCCCAGGCGTGGCCGGCTGGCTGACTCGTTAGCCGAGCTTGACGCGTGTCGCAACTTGGCAAACTAATGGCACCAAAGCACTCCCGGGGTCGGTCCGGGTCCAAATGCGAAGTATCGGAGCTGCGCGAAATCTTCCACTATGCTAATCAGCCCGCAGATCCCCAGGCGTGGCCGGCTGGCTGACTCGTTAGCTGAGCTTGACGCGTGTCGCAACTTGGCAAACTAATGGCACCAAAGCACTCCTGGGGTGGGTCCGGGTCCACATGCAAAGTTTCGGAGCTGCGCGACATCTCGCACTATGCTAACCAGCCCGTTTGCTAATTAGCCGAACTTTGCGCGCGTCGCAACTTTGCAAACTAATACCACCAAAGCACTCCCGGGGTCGGTCCGGGTCCAAATGCGAAGTATCGGAGCTGCGCGAAATCTCCCACTATGCTAATCAGCCCGCAGATCCCCAGGCGTGGCCGGCTGGCTGACTCGTTAGCCGAGCTTGACGCGTGTCGCAACTTGGCAAACTAATGGCACCAAAGCACTCCTGGGGTGGGTCCGGGTCCACATGCAAAGTTTCGGAGCTGCGCGACATCTCGCACTATGCTAACCAGCCCGTTTGCTAATTAGCCGAACTTTGCGCGCGTCGCAACTTTGCAAACTAATACCACCAAAGCACTCCCGGGGTCGGTCCGGGTCCAAATGCGAAGTATCGGAGCTGCGCGAAATCTCCCACTATGCTAATCAGCCCGCAGATCCCCAGGCGTGGCCGGCTGGCTGACTCGTTAGCCGAGCTTGACGCGTGTCGCAACTTGGCAAACTAATGGCACCAAAGCACTCCTGGGGTGGGTCCGGGTCCACATGCAAAGTTTCGGAGCTGCGCGACATCTCGCACTATGCTAACCAGCCCGTTTGCTAATTAGCCGAACTTTGCGCGCGTCGCAACTTTGCAAACTAATACCACCAAAGCACTCCCGGGGTCGGTCCGGGTCCAAATGCGAAGTATCGGAGCTGCGCGAAATCTCCCACTATGCTAATCAGCCCGCAGATCCCCAGGCGTGGCCGGCTGGCTGACTCGTTAGCCGAGCTTGACGCGTGTCGCAACTTGGCAAACTAATGGCACCAAAGCACTCCTGGGGTGGGTCCGGGTCCACATGCAAAGTTTCGGAGCTGCGCGACATCTCGCACTATGCTAACCAGCCCGTTTGCTAATTAGCCGAACTTTGCGCGCGTCGCAACTTTGCAAACTAATACCACCAAAGCACTCCCAGGGTCGGTCCGGGTCCAAATGCGAAGTATCGGAGCTGCGCGAAATCTCCCACTATGCTAATCAGCCCGCAGATCCCCAGGCGTGGCCGGCTGGCTGACTCGTTAGCCGAGCTTGACGCGTGTCGCAACTTGGCAAACTAATGGCACCAAAGCACTCCTGGGGTGGGTCCGGGTCCACATGCAAAGTTTCGGAGCTGCGCGACATCTCGCACTATGCTAACCAGCCCGTTTGCTAATTAGCCGAACTTTGCGCGCGTCGCAACTTTGCAAACTAATACCACCAAAGCACTCCCGGGGTCGGTCCGGGTCCAAATGCGAAGTATCGGAGCTGCGCGAAATCTCCCACTATGCTAATCAGCCCGCAGATCCCCAGGCGTGGCCGGCTGGCTGACTCGTTAGCCGAGCTTGACGCGTGTCGCAACTTGGCAAACTAATGGCACCAAAGCACTCCTGGGGTGGGTCCGGGTCCACATGCAAAGTTTCGGAGCTGCGCGACATCTCGCACTATGCTAACCAGCCCGTTTGCTAATTAGCCGAACTTTGCGCGCGTCGCAACTTTGCAAACTAATACCACCAAAGCACTCCCGGGGTCGGTCCGGGTCCAAATGCGAAGTATCGGAGCTGCGCGAAATCTCCCACTATGCTAATCAGCCCGCAGATCCCCAGGCGTGGCCGGCTGGCTGACTCGTTAGCCGAGCTTGACGCGTGTCGCAACTTGGCAAACTAATGGCACCAAAGCACTCCTGGGGTGGGTCCGGGTCCACATGCAAAGTTTCGGAGCTGCGCGACATCTCGCACTATGCTAACCAGCCCGTTTGCTAATTAGCCGAACTTTGCGAGCGTCGCAACTTTGCAAACTAATACCACCAAAGCACTCCCGGGGTCGGTCCGGGTCCAAATGCGAAGTATCGGAGCTGCGCGAAATCTTCCACTATGCTAATCAGCCCGCAGATCCCCAGGCGTGGCCGGCTGGCTGACTCGTTAGCCGAGCTTGACGCGTGTCGCAACTTGGCAAACTAATGGCACCAAAGCACTCCTGGGGTGGGTCCGGGTCCACATGCAAAGTTTCGGAGCTGCGCGACATCTCGCACTATGCTAACCAGCCCGTTTGCTAATTAGCCGAACTTTGCGCGCGTCGCAACTTTGCAAACTAATACCACCAAAGCACTCCCGGGGTCGGTCCGGGTCCAAATGCGAAGTATCGGAGCTGCGCGAAATCTCCCACTATGCTAATCAGCCCGCAGATCCCCAGGCGTGGCCGGCTGGCTGACTCGTTAGCCGAGCTTGACGCGTGTCGCAACTTGGCAAACTAATGGCACCAAAGCACTCCTGGGGTGGGTCCGGGTCCACATGCAAAGTTTCGGAGCTGCGCGACATCTCGCACTATGCTAACCAGCCCGTTTGCTAATTAGCCGAACTTTGCGCGCGTCGCAACTTTGCAAACTAATACCACCAAAGCACTCCCGGGGTCGGTCCGGGTCCAAATGCGAAGTATCGGAGCTGCGCGAAATCTCCCACTATGCTAATCAGCCCGCAGATCCCCAGGCGTGGCCGGCTGGCTGACTCGTTAGCCGAGCTTGACGCGTGTCGCAACTTGGCAAACTAATGGCACCAAAGCACTCCTGGGGTGGGTCCGGGTCCACATGCAAAGTTTCGGAGCTGCGCGACATCTCGCACTATTCTAACCAGCCCGTTTGCTAATTAGCCGAACTTTGCGCGCGTTGCAACTTTGCAAACTAATACCACCAAAGCACTCCCGGGGTCGGTCCGGGTCCAAATGCGAAGTATCGGAGCTGCGCGAAATCTCCCACTATGCTAATCAGCCCGCAGATCCCCAGGCGTGGCCGGCTGGCTGACTCGTTAGCCGAGCTTGACGCGTGTCGCAACTTGGCAAACTAATGGCACCAAAGCACTCCTGGGGTGGGTCCGGGTCCACATGCAAAGTTTCGGAGCTGCGCGACATCTCGCACTATGCTAACCAGCCCGTTTGCTAATTAGCCGAACTTTGCGCGCGTCGCAACTTTGCAAACTAATACCACCAAAGCACTCCCGGGGTCGGTCCGGGTCCAAATGCGAAGTATCGGAGCTGCGCGAAATCTCCCACTATGCTAATCAGCCCGCAGATCCCCAGGCGTGGCCGGCTGGCTGACTCGTTAGCCGAGCTTGACGCGTGTCGCAACTTGGCAAACTAATGGCACCAAAGCACTCCTGGGGTGGGTCCGGGTCCACATGCAAAGTTTCGGAGCTGCGCGACATCTCGCACTATGCTAACCAGCCCGTTTGCTAATTAGCCGAACTTTGCGCGCGTCGCAACTTTGCAAACTAATACCACCAAAGCACTCCCGGGGTCGGTCCGGGTCCAAATGCGAAGTATCGGAGCTGCGCGAAATCTCCCACTATGCTAATCAGCCTGCAGATCCCCAGGCGTGGCCGGCTGGCTGACTCGTTAGCCGAGCTTGACGCGTGTCGCAACTTGGCAAACTAATGGCACCAAAGCACTCCTGGGGTGGGTCCGGGTCCACATGCAAAGTTTCGGAGCTGCGCGACATCTCGCACTATGCTAACCAGCCCGTTTGCTAATTAGCCGAACTTTGCGCGCGTCGCAACTTTGCAAACTAATACCACCAAAGCACTCCCGGGGTCGGTCCGGGTCCAAATGCGAAGTATCGGAGCTGCGCAAAATCTCCCACTATGCTAATCAGCCCGCAGATCCCCAGGCGTGGCCGGCTGGCTGACTCGTTAGCCGAGCTTGACGCGTGTCGCAACTTGGCAAACTAATGGCACCAAAGCACTCCTGGGGTGGGTCCGGGTCCACATGCAAAGTTTCGGAGCTGCGCGACATCTCGCACTATGCTAACCAGCCCGTTTGCTAATTAGCCGAACTTTGCGCGCGTCGCAACTTTGCAAACTAATACCACCAAAGCACTCCCGGGGTCGGTCCGGGTCCAAATGCGAAGTATCGGAGCTGCGCGAAATCTCCCACTATGCTAATCAGCCCGCAGATCCCCAGGCGTGGCCGGCTGGCTGACTCGTTAGCCGAGCTTGACGCGTGTCGCAACTTGGCAAACTAATGGCACCAAAGCACTCCTGGGGTGGGTCCGGGTCCACATGCAAAGTTTCGGAGCTGCGCGACATCTCGCACTATGCTAACCAGCCCGTTTGCTAATTAGCCGAACTTTGCGCGCGTCGCAACTTTGCAAACTAATACCACCAAAGCACTCCCGGGGTCGGTCCGGGTCCAAATGCGAAGTATCGGAGCTGCGCGAAATCTCCCACTATGCTAATCAGCCCGCAGATCCCCAGGCGTGGCCGGCTGGCTGACTCGTTAGCCGAGCTTGACGCGTGTCGCAACTTGGCAAACTAATGGCACCAAAGCACTCCTGGGGTGGGTCCGGGTCCACATGCAAAGTTTCGGAGCTGCGCGACATCTCGCACTATGCTAACCAGCCCGTTTGCTAATTAGCCGAACTTTGCGCGCGTCGCAACTTTGCAAACTAATACCACCAAAGAACTCCCGGGGTCGGTCCGGGTCCAAATGCGAAGTATCGGAGCTGCGCGAAATCTCCCACTATGCTAATCAGCCCGCAGATCCCCAGGCGTGGCCGGCTGGCTGACTCGTTAGCCGAGCTTGACGCGTGTCGCAACTTGGCAAACTAATGGCACCAAAGCACTCCTGGGGTGGGTCCGGGTCCACATGCAAAGTTTCGGAGCTGCGCGACATCTCGCACTATGCTAACCAGCCCGTTTGCTAATTAGCCGAACTTTGCGCGCGTCGCAACTTTGCAAACTAATACCACCAAAGCACTCCCAGGGTCGGTCCGGGTCCAAATGCGAAGTATCGGAGCTGCGCGAAATCTCCCACTATGCTAATCAGCCCGCAGATCCCCAGGCGTGGCCGGCTGGCTGACTCGTTAGCCGAGCTTGACGCGTGTCGCAACTTGGCAAACTAATGGCACCAAAGCACTCCTGGGGTGGGTCCGGGTCCACATGCAAAGTTTCGGAGCTGCGCGACATCTCGCACTATGCTAACCAGCCCGTTTGCTAATTAGCCGAACTTTGCGCGCGTCGCAACTTTGCAAACTAATACCACCAAAGCACTCCCGGGGTCGGTCCGGGTCCAAATGCGAAGTATCAGAGCTGCGCGAAATCTCCCACTATGCTAATCAGCCCGCAGATCCCCAGGCGTGGCCGGCTGGCTGACTCGTTAGCCGAGCTTGACGTGTGTCGCAACTTGGCAAACTAATGGCACCAAAGCACTCCTGGGGTGGGTCCGGGTCCACATGCAAAGTTTCGGAGCTGCGCGACATCTCGCACTATGCTAACCAGCCCGTTTGCTAATTAGCCGAACTTTGCGAGCGTCGCAACTTTGCAAACTAATACCACCAAAGCACTCCCGGGGTCGGTCCGGGTCCAAATGCGAAGTATCGGAGCTGCGCGAAATCTCCCACTATGCTAATCAGCCCGCAGATCCCCAGGCGTGGCCGGCTGGCTGACTCGTTAGCCGAGCTTGACGCGTGTCGCAACTTGGCAAACTAATGGCACCAAAGCACTCCTGGGGTGGGTCCGGGTCCACATGCAAAGTTTCGGAGCTGCGCGACATCTCGCACTATTCTAACCAGCCCGTTTGCTAATTAGCCGAACTTTGCGCGCGTTGCAACTTTGCAAACTAATACCACCAAAGCACTCCCGGGGTCGGTCCGGGTCCAAATGCGAAGTATCGGAGCTGCGCGAAATCTCCCACTATGCTAATCAGCCCGCAGATCCCCAGGCGTGGCCGGCTGGCTGACTCGTTAGCCGAGCTTGACGCGTGTCGCAACTTGGCAAACTAATGGCACCAAAGCACTCCTGGGGTGGGTCCGGGTCCACATGCAAAGTTTCGGAGCTGCGCGACATCTCGCACTATGCTAACCAGCCCGTTTGCTAATTAGCCGAACTTTGCGCGCGTCGCAACTTTGCAAACTAATACCACCAAAGCACTCCCGGGGTCGGTCCGGGTCCAAATGCGAAGTATCGGAGCTGCGCGAAATCTCCCACTATGCTAATCAGCCCGCAGATCCCCAGGCGTGGCCGGCTGGCTGACTCGTTAGCCGAGCTTGACGCGTGTCGCAACTTGGCAAACTAATGGCACCAAAGCACTCCTGGGGTGGGTCCGGGTCCACATGCAAAGTTTCGGAGCTGCGCGACATCTCGCACTATGCTAACCAGCCCGTTTGCTAATTAGCCGAACTTTGCGCGCGTCGCAACTTTGCAAACTAATACCACCAAAGCACTCCCGGGGTCGGTCCGGGTCCAAATGCGAAGTATCGGAGCTGCGCGAAATCTCCCACTATGCTAATCAGCCTGCAGATCCCCAGGCGTGGCCGGCTGGCTGACTCGTTAGCCGAGCTTGACGCGTGTCGCAACTTGGCAAACTAATGGCACCAAAGCACTCCTGGGGTGGGTCCGGGTCCACATGCAAAGTTTCGGAGCTGCGCGACATCTCGCACTATGCTAACCAGCCCGTTTGCTAATTAGCCGAACTTTGCGCGCGTCGCAACTTTGCAAACTAATACCTCCAAAGCACTCCCGGGGTCGGTCCGGGTCCAAATGCGAAGTATCGGAGCTGCGCAAAATCTCCCACTATGCTAATCAGCCCGCAGATCCCCAGGCGTGGCCGGCTGGCTGACTCGTTAGCCGAGCTTGACGCGTGTCGCAACTTGGCAAACTAATGGCACCAAAGCACTCCTGGGGTGGGTCCGGGTCCACATGCAAAGTTTCGGAGCTGCGCGACATCTCGCACTATGCTAACCAGCCCGTTTGCTAATTAGCCGAACTTTGCGCGCGTCGCAACTTTGCAAACTAATACCACCAAAGCACTCCCGGGGTCGGTCCGGGTCCAAATGCGAAGTATCGGAGCTGCGCGAAATCTCCCACTATGCTAATCAGCCCGCAGATCCCCAGGCGTGGCCGGCTGGCTGACTCGTTAGCCGAGCTTGACGCGTGTCGCAACTTGGCAAACTAATGGCACCAAAGCACTCCTGGGGTGGGTCCGGGTCCACATGCAAAGTTTCGGAGCTGCGCGACATCTCGCACTATGCTAACCAGCCCGTTTGCTAATTAGCCGAACTTTGCGCGCGTCGCAACTTTGCAAACTAATACCACCAAAGCACTCCCGGGGTCGGTCCGGGTCCAAATGCGAAGTATCGGAGCTGCGCGAAATCTCCCACTATGCTAATCAGCCCGCAGATCCCCAGGCGTGGCCGGCTGGCTGACTCGTTAGCCGAGCTTGACGCGTGTCGCAACTTGGCAAACTAATGGCACCAAAGCACTCCTGGGGTGGGTCCGGGTCCACATGCAAAGTTTCGGAGCTGCGCGACATCTCGCACTATGCTAACCAGCCCGTTTGCTAATTAGCCGAACTTTGCGCGCGTCGCAACTTTGCAAACTAATACCACCAAAGCACTCCCGGGGTCGGTCCGGGTCCAAATGCGAAGTATCGGAGCTGCGCGAAATCTCCCACTATGCTAATCAGCCCGCAGATCCCCAGGCGTGGCCGGCTGGCTGACTCGTTAGCCGAGCTTGACGCGTGTCGCAACTTGGCAAACTAATGGCAGCAAAGCACTCCTGGGGTGGGTCCGGGTCCACATGCAAAGTTTCGGAGCTGCGCGACATCTCGCACTATGCTAACCAGCCCGTTTGCTAGTTAGCCGAACTTTGCGCGCGTCGCAACTTTGCAAACTAATACCACCAAAGCACTCCCGGGGTCGGTCCGGGTCCAAATGCGAAGTATCGGAGCTGCGCGAAATCTCCCACTATGCTAATCAGCCCGCAGATCCCCAGGCGTGGCCGGCTGGCTGACTCGTTAGCCGAGCTTGACGCGTGTCGCAACTTGGCAAACTAATGGCACCAAAGCACTCCTGGGGTGGGTCCGGGTCCACATGCAAAGTTTCGGAGCTGCGCGACATCTCGCACTATGCTAACCAGCCCGTTTGCTAATTAGCCGAACTTTGCGCGCGTCGCAACTTTGCAAACTAATACCACCAAAGCACTCCCGGGGTCGGTCCGGGTCCAAATGCGAAGTATCGGAGCTGCGCGAAATCTCCCACTATGCTAATCAGCCCGCAGATCCCCAGGCGTGGCCGGCTGGCTGACTCGTTAGCCGAGCTTGACGCGTGTCGCAACTTGGCAAACTAATGGCACCAAAGCACTCCTGGGGTGGGTCCGGGTCCACATGCAAAGTTTCGGAGCTGCGCGACATCTCGCACTATTCTAACCAGCCCGTTTGCTAATTAGCCGAACTTTGCGCGCGTTGCAACTTTGCAAACTAATACCACCAAAGCACTCCCGGGGTCGGTCCGGGTCCAAATGCGAAGTATCGGAGCTGCGCGAAATCTCCCACTATGCTAATCAGCCCGCAGATCCCCAGGCGTGGCCGGCTGGCTGACTCGTTAGCCGAGCTTGACGCGTGTCGCAACTTGGCAAACTAATGGCACCAAAGCACTCCTGGGGTGGGTCCGGGTCCACATGCAAAGTTTCGGAGCTGCGCGACATCTCGCACTATGCTAACCAGCCCGTTTGCTAATTAGCCGAACTTTGCGCGCGTCGCAACTTTGCAAACTAATACCACCAAAGCACTCCCGGGGTCGGTCCGGGTCCAAATGCGAAGTATCGGAGCTGCGCGAAATCTCCCACTATGCTAATCAGCCCGCAGATCCCCAGGCGTGGCCGGCTGGCTGACTCGTTAGCCGAGCTTGACGCGTGTCGCAACTTGGCAAACTAATGGCACCAAAGCACTCCTGGGGTGGGTCCGGGTCCACATGCAAAGTTTCGGAGCTGCGCGACATCTCGCACTATGCTAACCAGCCCGTTTGCTAATTAGCCGAACTTTGCGCGCGTCGCAACTTTGCAAACTAATACCACCAAAGCACTCCCGGGGTCGGTCCGGGTCCAAATGCGAAGTATCGGAGCTGCGCGAAATCTCCCACTATGCTAATCAGCCTGCAGATCCCCAGGCGTGGCCGGCTGGCTGACTCGTTAGCCGAGCTTGACGCGTGTCGCAACTTGGCAAACTAATGGCACCAAAGCACTCCTGGGGTGGGTCCGGGTCCACATGCAAAGTTTCGGAGCTGCGCGACATCTCGCACTATGCTAACCAGCCCGTTTGCTAATTAGCCGAACTTTGCGCGCGTCGCAACTTTGCAAACTAATACCACCAAAGCACTCCCGGGGTCGGTCCGGGTCCAAATGCGAAGTATCGGAGCTGCGCAAAATCTCCCACTATGCTAATCAGCCCGCAGATCCCCAGGCGTGGCCGGCTGGCTGACTCGTTAGCCGAGCTTGACGCGTGTCGCAACTTGGCAAACTAATGGCACCAAAGCACTCCTGGGGTGGGTCCGGGTCCACATGCAAAGTTTCGGAGCTGCGCGACATCTCGCACTATGCTAACCAGCCCGTTTGCTAATTAGCCGAACTTTGCGCGCGTCGCAACTTTGCAAACTAATACCACCAAAGCACTCCCGGGGTCGGTCCGGGTCCAAATGCGAAGTATCGGAGCTGCGCGAAATCTCCCACTATGCTAATCAGCCCGCAGATCCCCAGGCGTGGCCGGCTGGCTGACTCGTTAGCCGAGCTTGACGCGTGTCGCAACTTGGCAAACTAATGGCACCAAAGCACTCCTGGGGTGGGTCCGGGTCCACATGCAAAGTTTCGGAGCTGCGCGACATCTCGCACTATGCTAACCAGCCCGTTTGCTAATTAGCCGAACTTTGCGCGCGTCGCAACTTTGCAAACTAATACCACCAAAGCACTCCCGGGGTCGGTCCGGGTCCAAATGCGAAGTATCGGAGCTGCGCGAAATCTCCCACTATGCTAATCAGCCCGCAGATCCCCAGGCGTGGCCGGCTGGCTGACTCGTTAGCCGAGCTTGACGCGTGTCGCAACTTGGCAAACTAATGGCACCAAAGCACTCCTGGGGTGGGTCCGGGTCCACATGCAAAGTTTCGGAGCTGCGCGACATCTCGCACTATGCTAACCAGCCCGTTTGCTAATTAGCCGAACTTTGCGCGCGTCGCAACTTTGCAAACTAATACCACCAAAGCACTCCCGGGGTCGGTCCGGGTCCAAATGCGAAGTATCGGAGCTGCGCGAAATCTCCCACTATGCTAATCAGCCCGCAGATCCCCAGGCGTGGCCGGCTGGCTGACTCGTTAGCCGAGCTTGACGCGTGTCGCAACTTGGCAAACTAATGGCACCAAAGCACTCCTGGGGTGGGTCCGGGTCCACATGCAAAGTTTCGGAGCTGCGCGACATCTCGCACTATGCTAACCAGCCCGTTTGCTAATTAGCCGAACTTTGCGCGCGTCGCAACTTTGCAAACTAATACCACCAAAGCACTCCCGGGGTCGGTCCGGGTCCAAATGCGAAGTATCGGAGCTGCGCGAAATCTCCCACTATGCTAATCAGCCCGCAGATCCCCAGGCGTGGCCGGCTGGCTGACTCGTTAGCCGAGCTTGACGCGTGTCGCAACTTGGCAAACTAATGGCACCAAAGCACTCCTGGGGTGGGTCCGGGTCCACATGCAAAGTTTCGGAGCTGCGCGACATCTCGCACTATGCTAACCAGCCCGTTTGCTAGTTAGCCGAACTTTGCGCGCGTCGCAACTTTGCAAACTAATACCACCAAAGCACTCCCGGGGTCGGTCCGGGTCCAAATGCGAAGTATCGGAGCTGCGCGAAATCTCCCACTATGCTAATCAGCCCGCAGATCCCCAGGCGTGGCCGGCTGGCTGAGTCGTTAGCCGAGCTTGACGCGTGTCGCAACTTGGCAAACTAATGGCACCAAAGCACTCCTGGGGTGGGTCCGGGTCCACATGCAAAGTTTCGGAGCTGCGCGACATCTCGCACTATGCTAACCAGCCCGTTTGCTAATTAGCCGAACTTTGCGCGCGTCGCAACTTTGCAAACTAATACCACCAAAGCACTCCCGGGGTCGGTCCGGGTCCAAATGCGAAGTATCGGAGCTGCGCGAAATCTCCCACTATGCTAATCAGCCCGCAGATCCCCAGGCGTGGCCGGCTGGCTGACTCGTTAGCCGAGCTTGACGCGTGTCGCAACTTGGCAAACTAATGGCACCAAAGCACTCCTGGGGTGGGTCCGGGTCCACATGCAAAGTTTCGGAGCTGCGCGACATCTCGCACTATGCTAACCAGCCCGTTTGCTAATTAGCCGAACTTTGCGCGCGTCGCAACTTTGCAAACTAATACCACCAAAGCACTCCCGGGGTCGGTCCGGGTCCAAATGCGAAGTATCGGAGCTGCGCGAAATCTCCCACTATGCTAATCAGCCCGCAGATCCCCAGGCGTGGCCGGCTGGCTGACTCGTTAGCCGAGCTTGACGCGTGTCGCAACTTGGCAAACTAATGGCACCAAAGCACTCCTGGGGTGGGTCCGGGTCCACATGCAAAGTTTCGGAGCTGCGCGACATCTCGCACTATGCTAACCAGCCCGTTTGCTAATTAGCCGAACTTTGCGCGCGTCGCAACTTTGCAAACTAATACCACCAAAGCACTCCCGGGGTCGGTCCGGGTCCAAATGCGAAGTATCGGAGCTGCGCGAAATCTCCCACTATGCTAATCAGCCCGCAGATCCCCAGGCGTGGCCGGCTGGCTGACTCGTTAGCCGAGCTTGACGCGTGTCGCAACTTGGCAAACTAATGGCACCAAAGCACTCCTGGGGTGGGTCCGGGTCCACATGCAAAGTTTCGGAGCTGCGCGACATCTCGCACTATGCTAACCAGCCCGTTTGCTAATTAGCCGAACTTTGCGCGCGTCGCAACTTTGCAAACTAATACCACCAAAGCACTCCCGGGGTCGGTCCGGGTCCAAATGCGAAGTATCGGAGCTGCGCGAAATATCCCACTATGCTAATCAGCCCGCAGATCCCCAGGCGTGGCCGGCTGGCTGACTCGTTAGCCGAGCTTGACGCGTGTCGCAACTTGGCAAACTAATGGCACCAAAGCACTCCTGGGGTGGGTCCGGGTCCACATGCAAAGTTTCGGAGCTGCGCGACATCTCGCACTATGCTAACCAGCCCGTTTGCTAATTAGCCGAACTTTGCGCGCGTCGCAACTTTGCAAACTAATACCACCAAAGCACTCCCGGGGTCGGTCCGGGTCCAAATGCGAAGTATCGGAGCTGAGCGAAATCTCCCACTATGCTAATCAGCCCGCAGATCCCCAGGCGTGGCCGGCTGGCTGACTCGTTAGCCGAGCTTGAAGCGTGTCGCAACTTGGCAAACTAATGGCACCAAAGCACTCCTGGGGTGGGTCCGGGTCCACATGCAAAGTTTCGGAGCTGCGCGACATCTCGCACTATGCTAACCAGCCCGTGTGCTAATTAGCCGAACTTTGCGCGCGTCGCAACTTTGCAAACTAATACCACCAAAGCACTCCCGGGGTCGGTCCGGGTCCAAATGCGAAGTATCGGAGCTGCGCGAAATCTCCCACTATGCTAATCAGCCCGCAGATCCCCAGGCGTGGCCGGCTGGCTGACTCGTTAGCCGAGCTTGACGCGTGTCGCAACTTGGCAAACTAATGGCACCAAAGCACTCCTGGGGTGGGTCCGGGTCCACATCCAAAGTTTCGGAGCTGCGCGACATCTCGCACTATGCTAACCAGCCCGTTTGCTAATTAGCCGAACTTTGCGCGCGTCGCAACTTTGCAAACTAATACCACCAAAGCACTCCCGGGGTCGGTCCGGGTCCAAATGCGAAGTATCGGAGCTGCGCGAAATCTCCCACTATGCTAATCAGCCCGCAGATCCCCAGGCGTGGCCGGCTGGCTGACTCGTTAGCCGAGCTTGACGCGTGTCGCAACTTGGCAAACTAATGGCACCAAAGCACTCCTGGGGTGGGTCCGGGTCCACATGCAAAGTTTCGGAGCTGCGCGACATCTCGCACTATGCTAACCAGCCCGTTTGCTAATTAGCCGAACTTTGCGCGCGTCGCAACTTTGCAAACTAATACCACCAAAGCACTCCCGGGGTCGGTCCGGGTCCAAATGCGAAGTATCGGAGCTGCGCGAAATCTCCCACTATGCTAATTAGCCCGCAGATCCCCAGGCGTGGCCGGCTGGCTGACTCGTTAGCCGAGCTTGACGCGTGTCGCAACTTGGCAAACTAATGGCACCAAAGCACTCCTGGGGTGGGTCCGGGTCCACATGCAAAGTTTCGGAGCTGCGCGACATCTCGCACTATGCTAACCAGCCCGTTTGCTAATTAGCCGAACTTTGCGCGCGTCGCAACTTTGCAAACTAATACCACCAAAGCACTCCCGGGGTCGGTCCGGGTCCAAATGCGAAGTATCGGAGCTGCGCGAAATCTCCCACTATGCTAATCAGCCCGCAGATTCCCAGGCGTGGCCGGCTGGCTGACTCGTTAGCCGAGCTTGACGCGTGTCGCAACTTGGCAAACTAATGGCACCAAAGCACTCCTGGGGTGGGTCCGGGTCCACATGCAAAGTTTCGGAGCTGCGCGACATCTCGCACTATGCTAACCAGCCCGTTTGCTAATTAGCCGAACTTTGCGCGCGTCGCAACTTTGCAAACTAATACCACCAAAGCACTCCCGGGGTCGGTCCGGGTCCAAATGCGAAGTATCGGAGCTGCGCGAAATCTCCCACTATGCTAATTAGCCCGCAGATCCCCAGGCGTGGCCGGCTGGCTGACTCGTTAGCCGAGCTTGACGCGTGTCGCAACTTGGCAAACTAATGGCACCAAAGCACTCCTGGGGTGGGTCCGGGTCCACATGCAAAGTTTCGGAGCTGCGCGACATCTCGCACTATGCTAACCAGCCCGTTTGCTAATTAGCCGAACTTTGCGCGCGTCGCAACTTTGCAAACTAATACCACCAAAGCACTCCCGGGGTCGGTCCGGGTCCAAATGCGAAGTATCGGAGCTGCGCGAAATCTCCCACTATGCTAATCAGCCCGCAGATTCCCAGGCGTGGCCGGCTGGCTGACTCGTTAGCCGAGCTTGACGCGTGTCGCAACTTGGCAAACTAATGGCACCAAAGCACTCCTGGGGTGGGTCCGGGTCCACATGCAAAGTTTCGGAGCTGCGCGACATCTCGCACTATGCTAACCAGCCCGTTTGCTAATTAGCCGAACTTTGCGCGCGTCGCAACTTTGCAAACTAATACCACCAAAGCACTCCCGGGGTCGGTCCGGGTCCAAATGCGAAGTATCGGAGCTGCGCGAAATCTCCCACTATGCTAATCAGCCCGCAGATCCCCAGGCGTGGCCGGCTGGCTGACTCGTTAGCCGAGCTTGACGCGTGTCGCAACTTGGCAAACTAATGGCACCAAAGCACTCCTGGGGTGGGTCCGGGTCCACATGCAAAGTTTCGGAGCTGCGCGACATCTCGCACTATGCTAACCAGCCCGTTTGCTAATTAGCCGAACTTTGCGCGCGTCGCAACTTTGCAAACTAATACCACCAAAGCACTCCCGGGGTCGGTCCGGGTCCAAATGCGAAGTATCGGAGCTGCGCGAAATCTCCCACTATGCTAATCAGCCCGAAGATCCCCAGGCGTGGCCGGCTGGCTGACTCGTTAGCCGAGCTTGACGCGTGTCGCAACTTGGCAAACTAATGGCACCAAAGCACTCCTGGGGTGGGTCCGGGTCCACATGCAAAGTTTCGGAGCTGCGCGACATCTCGCACTATGCTAACCAGCCCGTTTGCTAATTAGCCGAACTTTGCGCGCGTCGCAACTTTGCAAACTAATACCACCAAAGCACTCCCGGGGTCGGTCCGGGTCCAAATGCGAAGTATCGGAGCTGCGCGAAATCTCCCACTATGCTAATCAGCCCGCAGATTCCCAGGCGTGGCCGGCTGGCTGACTCGTTAGCCGAGCTTGACGCGTGTCGCAACTTGGCAAACTAATGGCACCAAAGCACTCCTGGGGTGGGTCCGGGTCCACATGCAAAGTTTCGGAGCTGCGCGACATCTCGCACTATGCTAACCAGCCCGTTTGCTAATTAGCCGAACTTTGCGCGCGTCGCAACTTTGCAAACTAATACCACCAAAGCACTCCCGGGGTCGGTCCGGGTCCAAATGCGAAGTATCGGAGCTGCGCGAAATCTCCCACTATGCTAATCAGCCCGCAGATCCCCAGGCGTGGCCGGCTGGCTGACTCGTTAGCCGAGCTTGACGCGTGTCGCAACTTGGCAAACTAATGGCACCAAAGCACTCCTGGGGTGGGTCCGAGTCCACATGCAAAGTTTCGGAGCTGCGCGACATCTCGCACTATGCTAACCAGCCCGTTTGCTAATTAGCCGAACTTTGCGCGCGTCGCAACTTTGCAAACTAATACCACCAAAGCACTCCCGGGGTCGGTCCGGGTCCAAATGCGAAGTATCAGAGCTGCGCGAAATCTCCCACTATGCTAATCAGCCCGCAGATCCCCAGGCGTGGCCGGCTGGCTGACTCGTTAGCCGAGCTTGACGCGTGTCGCAACTTGGCAAACTAATGGCACCAAAGCACTCCTGGGGTGGGTCCGGGTCCACATGCAAAGTTTCGGAGCTGCGCGACATCTCGCACTATGCTAACCAGCCCGTTTGCTAATTAGCCGAACTTTGCGCGCGTCGCAACTTTGCAAACTAATACCACCAAAGCACTCCCGGGGTCGGTCCGGGTCCAAATGCGAAGTATCGGAGCTGCGCGAAATCTCCCACTATGCTAATCAGCCCGCAGATCCCCAGGCGTGGCCGGCTGGCTGACTCGTTAGCCGAGATTGACGCGTGTCGCAACTTGGCAAACTAATGGCACCAAAGCACTCCTGGGGTGGGTCCGGGTCCACATGCAAAGTTTCGGAGCTGCGCGACATCTCGCACTATGCTAACCAGCCCGTTTGCTAATTAGCCGAACTTTGCGCGCGTCGCAACTTTGCAAACTAATACCACCAAAGCACTCCCGGGGTCGGTCCGGGTCCAAATGCGAAGTATCGGAGCTGCGCGAAATCTCCCACTATGCTAATCAGCCCGCAGATCCCCAGGCGTGGCCGGCTGGCTGACTCGTTAGCCGAGCTTGACGCGTGTCGCAACTTGGCAAACTAATGGCACCAAAGCACTCCTGGGGTGGGTCCGGGTCCACATGCAAAGTTTCGGAGCTGCGCGACATCTCGCACTATGCTAACCAGCCCGTTTGCTAATTAGCCGAACTTTGCGCGCGTCGCAACTTTGCAAACTAATACCACCAAAGCACTCCCGGGGTCGGTCCGGGTCCAAATGCGAAGTATCGGAGCTGCGCGAAATCTCCCACTATGCTAATCAGCCCGCAGATCCCCAGGCGTGGCCGGCTGGCTGACTCGTTAGCCGAGATTGACGCGTGTCGCAACTTGGCAAACTAATGGCACCAAAGCACTCCTGGGGTGGGTCCGGGTCCACATGCAAAGTTTCGGAGCTGCGCGACATCTCGCACTATGCTAACCAGCCCGTTTGCTAATTAGCCGAACTTTGCGCGCGTCGCAACTTTGCAAACTAATACCACCAAAGCACTCCCGGGGTCGGTCCGGGTCCAAATGCGAAGTATCGGAGCTGCGCGAAATCTCCCACTATGCTAATCAGCCCGCAGATCCCCAGGCGTGGCCGGCTGGCTGACTCGTTAGCCGAGCTTGACGCGTGTCGCAACTTGGCAAACTAATGGCACCAAAGCACTCCTGGGGTGGGTCCGGGTCCACATGCAAAGTTTCGGAGCTGCGCGACATCTCGCACTATGCTAACCAGCCCGTTTGCTAATTAGCCGAACTTTGCGCGCGTCGCAACTTTGCAAACTAATACCACCAAAGCACTCCCGGGGTCGGTCCGGGTCCAAATGCGAAGTATCGGAGCTGCGCGAAATCTCCCACTATGCTAATCAGCCCGCAGATCCCCAGGCGTGGCCGGCTGGCTGACTCGTTAGCCGAGCTTGACGCGTGTCGCAACTTGGCAAACTAATGGCACCAAAGCACTCCTGGGGTGGGTCCGGGTCCACATGCAAAGTTTCGGAGCTGCGCGACATCTCGTACTATGCTAACCAGCCCGTTTGCTAATTAGCCGAACTTTGCGCGCGTCGCAACTTTGCAAACTAATACCACCAAAGCACTCCCGGGGTCGGTCCGGGTCCAAATGCGAAGTATCGGAGCTGCGCGAAATCTCCCACTATGCTAATCAGCCCGCAGATCCCCAGGCGTGGCCGGCTGGCTGACTCGTTAGCCGAGCTTGACGCGTGTCGCAACTTGGCAAACTAATGGCACCAAAGCACTCCTGGGGTGGGTCCGGGTCCACATGCAAAGTTTCGGAGCTGCGCGACATCTCGCACTATGCTAACCAGCCCGTTTGCTAATTAGCCGAACTTTGCGCGCGTCGCAACTTTGCAAACTAATACCACCAAAGCACTCCCGGGGTCGGTCCGGGTCCAAATGCGAAGTATCGGAGCTGCGCGAAATCTCCCACTATGCTAATCAGCCCGCAGATCCCCAGGCGTGGCCGGCTGGCTGACTCGTTAGCCGAGCTTGACGCGTGTCGCAACTTGGCAAACTAATGGCACCAAAGCACTCCTGGGGTGGGTCCGGGTCCACATGCAAAGTTTCGGAGCTGCGCGACATCTCGCACTATTCTAACCAGCCCGTTTGCTAATTAGCCGAACTTTGCGCGCGTCGCAACTTTGCAAACTAATACCACCAAAGCACTCCCGGGGTCGGTCCGGGTCCAAATGCGAAGTATCGGAGCTGCGCGAAATCTCCCACTATGCTAATCAGCCCGCAGATCCCCAGGCGTGGCCGGCTGGCTGACTCGTTAGCCGAGCTTGACGCGTGTCGCAACTTGGCAAACTAATGGCACCAAAGCACTCCTGGGGTGGGTCCGGGTCCACATGCAAAGTTTCGGAGCTGCGCGACATCTCGCACTATGCTAACCAGCCCGTTTGCTAATTAGCCGAACTTTGCGCGCGTCGCAACTTTGCAAACTAATACCACCAAAGCACTCCCGGGGTCGGTCCGGGTCCAAATGCGAAGTATCGGAGCTGCGCGAAATCTCCCACTATGCTAATCAGCCCGCAGATCCCCAGGCGTGGCCGGCTGGCTGACTCGTTAGCCGAGCTTGACGCGTGTCGCAACTTGGCAAACTAATGGCACCAAAGCACTCCTGGGGTGGGTCCGGGTCCACATGCAAAGTTTCGGAGCTGCGCGACATCTCGCACTATGCTAACCAGCCCGTTTGCTAATTAGCCGAACTTTGCGCGCGTCGCAACTTTGCAAACTAATACCACCAAAGCACTCCCGGGGTCGGTCCGGGTCCAAATGCGAAGTATCGGAGCTGCGCGAAATCTCCCACTATGCTAATCAGCCCGCAGATCCCCAGGCGTGGCCGGCTGGCTGACTCGTTAGCCGAGCTTGACGCGTGTCGCAACTTGGCAAACTAATGGCACCAAAGCACTCCTGGGGTGGGTCCGGGTCCACATGCAAAGTTTCGGAGCTTCGCGACATCTCGCACTATGCTAACCAGCCCGTTTGCTAATTAGCCGAACTTTGCGCGCGTCGCAACTTTGCAAACTAATACCACCAAAGCACTCCCGGGGTCGGTCCGGGTCCAAATGCGAAGTATCGGAGCTGCGCGAAATCTCCCACTATGCTAATCAGCCCGCAGATCCCCAGGCGTGGCCGGCTGGCTGACTCGTTAGCCGAGCTTGACGCGTGTCGCAACTTGGCAAACTAATGGCACCAAAGCACTCCTGGGGTGGGTCCGGGTCCACATGCAAAGTTTCGGAGCTGCGCGACATCTCGCACTATGCTAACCAGCCCGTTTGCTAATTAGCCGAACTTTGCGTGCGTCGCAACTTTGCAAACTAATACCACCAAAGCACTCCCGGGGTCGGTCCGGGTCCAAATGCGAAGTATCGGAGCTGCGCGAAATCTCCCACTATGCTAATCAGCCCGCAGATCCCCAGGCGTGGCCGGCTGGCTGACTCGTTAGCCGAGCTTGACGCGTGTCGCAACTTGGCAAACTAATGGCACCAAAGCACTCCTGGGGTGGGTCCGGGTCCACATGCAAAGTTTCGGAGCTGCGCGACATCTCGCACTATGCTAACCAGCCCGTTTGCTAATTAGCCGAACTTTGCGCGCGTCCCAACTTTGCAAACTAATACCACCAAAGCACTCCCGGGGTCGGTCCGGGTCCAAATGCGAAGTATCGGAGCTGCGCGAAATCTCCCACTATGCTAATGAGCCCGCAGATCCCCAGGCGTGGCCGGCTGGCTGACTCGTTAGCCGAGCTTGACGCGTGTCGCAACTTGGCAAACTAATGGCACCAAAGCACTCCTGGGGTGGGTCCGGGTCCACATGCAAAGTTTCGGAGCTGCGCGACATCTCGCACTATGCTAACCAGCCCGTTTGCTAATTAGCCGAACTTTGCGCGCGTCGCAACTTTGCAAACTAATACCACCAAAGCCCTCCCGGGGTCGGTCCGGGTCCAAATGCGAAGTATCGGAGCTGCGCGAAATCTCCCACTATGCTAATCAGCCCGCAGATCCCCAGGCGTGGCCGGCTGGCTGACTCGTTAGCCGAGCTTGACGCGTGTCGCAACTTGGCAAACTAATGGCACCAAAGCACTCCTGGGGTGGGTCCGGGTCCACATGCAAAGTTTCGGAGCTGCGCGACATCTCGCACTATGCTAACCAGCCCGTTTGCTAATTAGCCGAACTTTGCGCGCGTCGCAACTTTGCAAACTAATACCACCAAAGCACTCCCGGGGTCGGTCCGGGTCCAAATGCGAAGTATCGGAGCTGCGCGAAATCTCCCACTATGCTAATCAGCCCGCAGATCCCCAGGCGTGGCCGGCTGGCTGACTCGTTAGCCGAGCTTGACGCGTGTCGCAACTTGGCAAACTAATGGCACCAAAGCACTCCTGGGGTGGGTCCGGGTCCACATGCAAAGTTTCGGAGCTGCGCGACATCTCGCACTATGCTAACCAGCCCGTTTGCTAATTAGCCGAACTTTGCGCGCGTCGCAACTTTGCAAACTAATACCACCAAAGCCCTCCCGGGGTCGGTCCGGGTCCAAATGCGAAGTATCGGAGCTGCGCGAAATCTCCCACTATGCTAATCAGCCCGCAGATCCCCAGGCGTGGCCGGCTGGCTGACTCGTTAGCCGAGCTTGACGCGTGTCGCAACTTGGCAAACTAATGGCACCAAAGCACTCCTGGGGTGGGTCCGGGTCCACATGCAAAGTTTCGGAGCTGCGCGACATCTCGCACTATGCTAACCAGCCCGTTTGCTAATTAGCCGAACTTTGCGCGCGTCGCAACTTTGCAAACTAATACCACCAAAGCACTCCCGGGGTCGGTCCGGGTCCAAATGCGAAGTATCGGAGCTGCGCGAAATCTCCCACTATGCTAATCAGCCCGCAGATCCCCAGGCGTGGCCGGCTGGCTGACTCGTTAGCCGAGCTTGACGCGTGTCGCAACTTGGCAAACTAATGGCACCAAAGCACTCCTGGGGTGGGTCCGGGTCCACATGCAAAGTTTCGGAGCTTCGCGACATCTCGCACTATGCTAACCAGCCCGTTTGCTAATTAGCCGAACTTTGCGCGCGTCGCAACTTTGCAAACTAATACCACCAAAGCACTCCCGGGGTCGGTCCGGGTCCAAATGCGAAGTATCGGAGCTGCGCGAAATCTCCCACTATGCTAATCAGCCCGCAGATCCCCAGGCGTGGCCGGCTGGCTGACTCGTTAGCCGAGCTTGACGCGTGTCGCAACTTGGCAAACTAATGGCACCAAAGCACTCCTGGGGTGGGTCCGGGTCCACATGCAAAGTTTCGGAGCTGCGCGACATCTCGCACTATGCTAACCAGCCCGTTTGCTAATTAGCCGAACTTTGCGCGCGTCGCAACTTTGCAAACTAATACCACCAAAGCACTCCCGGGGTCGGTCCGGGTCCAAATGCGAAGTATCGGAGCTGCGCGAAATCTCCCACTATGCTAATCAGCCCGCAGATCCCCAGGCGTGGCCGGCTGGCTGACTCGTTAGCCGAGCTTGACGCGTGTCGCAACTTGGCAAACTAATGGCACCAAAGCACTCCTGGGGTGGGTCCGGGTCCACATGCAAAGTTTCGGAGCTGCGCAACATCTCGCACTATGCTAACCAGCCCGTTTGCTAATTAGCCGAACTTTGCGCGCGTCGCAACTTTGCAAACTAATACCACCAAAGCACTCCCGGGGTTGGTCCGGGTCCAAATGCGAAGTATCGGAGCTGAGCGAAATCTCCCACTATGCTAATCAGCCCGCAGATCCCCAGGCGTGGCCGGCTGGCTGACTCGTTAGCCGAGCTTGACGCGTGTCGCAACTTGGCAAACTAATGGCACCAAAGCACTCCTGGGGTGGGTCCGGGTCCACATGCAAAGTTTCGGAGCTGCGCGACATCTCGCACTATGCTAACCAGCCCGTTTGCTAATTAGCCGAACTTTGCGCGCGTCGCAACTTTGCAAACTAATACCACCAAAGCACTCCCGGGGTCGGTCCGGGTCCAAATGCGAAGTATCGGAGCTGCGCGAAATCTCCCACTATGCTAATCAGCCCGCAGATCCCCAGGCGTGGCCGGCTGGCTGACTCGTTAGCCGAGCTTGACGCGTGTCGCAACTTGGCAAACTAATGGCACCAAAGCACTCCTGGGGTGGGTCCGGGTCCACATGCAAAGTTTCGGAGCTGCGCAACATCTCGCACTATGCTAACCAGCCCGTTTGCTAATTAGCCGAACTTTGCGTGCGTCGCAACTTTGCAAACTAATACCACCAAAGCACTCCCGGGGTTGGTCCGGGTCCAAATGCGAAGTATCGGAGCTGAGCGAAATCTCCCACTATGCTAATCAGCCCGCAGATCCCCAGGCGTGGCCGGCTGGCTGACTCGTTAGCCGAGCTTGACGCGTGTCGCAACTTGGCAAACTAATGGCACCAAAGCACTCCTGGGGTGGGTCCGGGTCCACATGCAAAGTTTCGGAGCTGCGCGACATCTCGCACTATGCTAACCAGCCCGTTTGCTAATTAGCCGAACTTTGCGTGCGTCGCAACTTTCCAAACTAATACCACCAAAGCACTCCCGGGGTCGGTCCGGGTCAAAATGCGAAGTATCGGAGCTGCGCGAAATCTCCCACTATGCTAATCAGCCCGCAGATCCCCAGGCGTGGCCGGCTGGCTGACTCGTTAGCCGAGCTTGACGCGTGTCGCAACTTGGCAAACTAATGGCACCAAAGCACTCCTGGGGTGGGTCCGGGTCCACATGCAAAGTTTCGGAGCTGCGCGACATCTCGCACTATGCTAACCAGCCCGTTTGCTAATTAGCCGAACTTTGCGCGCGTCCCAACTTTGCAAACTAATACCACCAAAGCACTCCCGGGGTCGGTCCGGGTCCAAATGCGAAGTATCGGAGCTGCGCGAAATCTCCCACTATGCTAATCAGCCCGCAGATCCCCAGGCGTGGCCGGCTGGCTGACTCGTTAGCCGAGCTTGACGCGTGTCGCAACTTGGCAAACTAATGGCACCAAAGCACTCCTGGGGTGGGTCCGGGTCCACATGCAAAGTTTCGGAGCTGCGCGACATCTCGTACTATGCTAACCAGCCCGTTTGCTAATTAGCCGAACTTTGCGCGCGTCGCAACTTTGCAAACTAATACCACCAAAGCACTCCCGGGGTCGGTCCGGGTCCAAATGCGAAGTATCGGAGCTGCGCGAAATCTCCCACTATGCTAATCAGCCCGCAGATCCCCAGGCGTGGCCGGCTGGCTGACTCGTTAGCCGAGCTTGACGCGTGTCGCAACTTGGCAAACTAATGGCACCAAAGCACTCCTGGGGTGGGTCCGGGTCCACATGCAAAGTTTCGGAGCTGCGCGACATCTCGCACTATGCTAACCAGCCCGTTTGCTAATTAGCCGAACTTTGCGCGCGTCCCAACTTTGCAAACTAATACCACCAAAGCACTCCCGGGGTCGGTCCGGGTCCAAATGCGAAGTATCGGAGCTGCGCGAAATCTCCCACTATGCTAATGAGCCCGCAGATCCCCAGGCGTGGCCGGCTGGCTGACTCGTTAGCCGAGCTTGACGCGTGTCGCAACTTGGCAAACTAATGGCACCAAAGCACTCCTGGGGTGGGTCCGGGTCCACATGCAAAGTTTCGGAGCTGCGCGACATCTCGCACTATGCTAACCAGCCCGTTTGCTAATTAGCCGAACTTTGCGCGCGTCGCAACTTTGCAAACTAATACCACCAAAGCCCTCCCGGGGTCGGTCCGGGTCCAAATGCGAAGTATCGGAGCTGCGCGAAATCTCCCACTATGCTAATCAGCCCGCAGATCCCCAGGCGTGGCCGGCTGGCTGACTCGTTAGCCGAGCTTGACGCGTGTCGCAACTTGGCAAACTAATGGCACCAAAGCACTCCTGGGGTGGGTCCGGGTCCACATGCAAAGTTTCGGAGCTGCGCGACATCTCGCACTATGCTAACCAGCCCGTTTGCTAATTAGCCGAACTTTGCGCGCGTCCCAACTTTGCAAACTAATACCACCAAAGCACTCCCGGGGTCGGTCCGGGTCCAAATGCGAAGTATCGGAGCTGCGCGAAATCTCCCACTATGCTAATCAGCCCGCAGATCCCCAGGCGTGGCCGGCTGGCTGACTCGTTAGCCGAGCTTGACGCGTGTCGCAACTTGGCAAACTAATGGCACCAAAGCACTCCTGGGGTGGGTCCGGGTCCACATGCAAAGTTTCGGAGCTGCGCGACATCTCGCACTATGCTAACCAGCCCGTTTGCTAATTAGCCGAACTTTGCGCGCGTCGCAACTTTGCAAACTAATACCACCAAAGCACTCCCGGGGTCGGTCCGGGTCCAAATGCGAAGTATCGGAGCTGCGCGAAATCTCCCACTATGCTAATCAGCCCGCAGATCCCCAGGCGTGGCCGGCTGGCTGACTCGTTAGCCGAGCTTGACGCGTGTCGCAACTTGGCAAACTAATGGCACCAAAGCACTCCTGGGGTGGGTCCGGGTCCACATGCAAAGTTTCGGAGCTGCGCGACATCTCGCACTATGCTAACCAGCCCGTTTGCTAATTAGCCGAACTTTGCGCGCGTCGCAACTTTGCAAACTAATACCACCAAAGCACTCCCGGGGTCGGTCCGGGTCCAAATGCGAAGTATCGGAGCTGCGCGAAATCTCCCACTATGCTAATCAGCCCGCAGATCCCCAGGCGTGGCCGGCTGGCTGACTCGTTAGCCGAGCTTGACGCGTGTCGCAACTTGGCAAACTAATGGCACCAAAGCACTCCTGGGGTGGGTCCGGGTCCACATGCAAAGTTTCGGAGCTGCGCGACATCTCGCACTATGCTAACCAGCCCGTTTGCTAATTAGCCGAACTTTGCGCGCGTCGCAACTTTGCAAACTAATACCACCAAAGCACTCCCGGGGTCGGTCCGGGTCCAAATGCGAAGTATGGGAGCTGCGCGAAATCTCCCACTATGCTAATCAGCCCGCAGATCCCCAGGCGTGGCCGGCTGGCTGACTCGTTAGCCGAGCTTGACGCGTGTCGCAACTTGGCAAACTAATGGCACCAAAGCACTCCTGGGGTGGGTCCGGGTCCACATGCAAAGTTTCGGAGCTGCGCGACATCTCGCACTATGCTAACCAGCCCGTTTGCTAATTAGCCGAACTTTGCGCGCGTCCCAACTTTGCAAACTAATACCACCAAAGCACTCCCGGGGTCGGTCCGGGTCCAAATGCGAAGTATCGGAGCTGCGCGAAATCTCCCACTATGCTAATCAGCCCGCAGATCCCCAGGCGTGGCCGGCTGGCTGACTCGTTAGCCGAGCTTGACGCGTGTCGCAACTTGGCAAACTAATGGCACCAAAGCACTCCTGGGGTGGGTCCGGGTCCACATGCAAAGTTTCGGAGCTGCGCGACATCTCGCACTATGCTAACCAGCCCGTTTGCTAATTAGCCGAACTTTGCGCGCGTCGCAACTTTGCAAACTAATACCACCAAAGCACTCCCGGGGTCGGTCCGGGTCCAAATGCGAAGTATCGGAGCTGCGCGAAATCTCCCACTATGCTAATCAGCCCGCAGATCCCCAGGCGTGGCCGGCTGGCTGACTCGTTAGCCGAGCTTGACGCGTGTCGCAACTTGGCAAACTAATGGCACCAAAGCACTCCTGGGGTGGGTCCGGGTCCACATGCAAAGTTTCGGAGCTGCGCGACATCTCGCACTATGCTAACCAGCCCGTTTGCTAATTAGCCGAACTTTGCGCGCGTCGCAACTTTGCAAACTAATACCACCAAAGCACTCCCGGGGTCGGTCCGGGTCCAAATGCGAAGTATCGGAGCTGCGCGAAATCTCCCACTATGCTAATCAGCCCGCAGATCCCCAGGCGTGGCCGGCTGGCTGACTCGTTAGCCGAGCTTGACGCGTGTCGCAACTTGGCAAACTAATGGCACCAAAGCACTCCTGGGGTGGGTCCGGGTCCACATGCAAAGTTTCGGAGCTGCGCGACATCTCGTACTATGCTAACCAGCCCGTTTGCTAATTAGCCGAACTTTGCGCGCGTCGCAACTTTGCAAACTAATACCACCAAAGCACTCCCGGGGTCGGTCCGGGTCCAAATGCGAAGTATGGGAGCTGCGCGAAATCTCCCACTATGCTAATCAGCCCGCAGATCCCCAGGCGTGGCCGGCTGGCTGACTCGTTAGCCGAGCTTGACGCGTGTCGCAACTTGGCAAACTAATGGCACCAAAGCACTCCTGGGGTGGGTCCGGGTCCACATGCAAAGTTTCGGAGCTGCGCGACATCTCGCACTATGCTAACCAGCCCGTTTGCTAATTAGCCGAAGTTTGCGCGCGTCCCAACTTTGCAAACTAATACCACCAAAGCACTCCCGGGGTCGGTCCGGGTCCAAATGCGAAGTATCGGAGCTGCGCGAAATCTCCCACTATGCTAATCAGCCCGCAGATCCCCAGGCGTGGCCGGCTGGCTGACTCGTTAGCCGAGCTTGACGCGTGTCGCAACTTGGCAAACTAATGGCACCAAAGCACTCCTGGGGTGGGTCCGGGTCCACATGCAAAGTTTCGGAGCTGCGCGACATCTCGCACTATGCTAACCAGCCCGTTTGCTAATTAGCCGAACTTTGCGCGCGTCGCAACTTTGCAAACTAATACCACCAAAGCACTCCCGGGGTCGGTCCGGGTCCAAATGCGAAGTATCGGAGCTGCGCGAAATCTCCCACTATGCTAATCAGCCCGCAGATCCCCAGGCGTGGCCGGCTGGCTGACTCGTTAGCCGAGCTTGACGCGTGTCGCAACTTGGCAAACTAATGGCACCAAAGCACTCCTGGGGTGGGTCCGGGTCCACATGCAAAGTTTCGGAGCTGCGCGACATCTCGCACTATGCTAACCAGCCCGTTTGCTAATTAGCCGAACTTTGCGCGCGTCGCAACTTTGCAAACTAATACCACCAAAGCACTCCCGGGGTCGGTCCGGGTCCAAATGCGAAGTATCGGAGCTGCGCGAAATCTCCCACTATGCTAATCAGCCCGCAGATCCCCAGGCGTGGCCGGCTGGCTGACTCGTTAGCCGAGCTTGACGCGTGTCGCAACTTGGCAAACTAATGGCACCAAAGCACTCCTGGGGTGGGTCCGGGTCCACATGCAAAGTTTCGGAGCTGCGCGACATCTCGCACTATGCTAACCAGCCCGTTTGCTAATTAGCCGAACTTTGCGCGCGTCGCAACTTTGCAAACTAATACCACCAAAGCACTCCCGGGGTCGGTCCGGGTCCAAATGCGAAGTATCGGAGCTGCGCGAAATCTCCCACTATGCTAATCAGCCCGCAGATCCCCAGGCGTGGCCGGCTGGCTGACTCGTTAGCCGAGCTTGACGCGTGTCGCAACTTGGCAAACTAATGGCACCAAAGCACTCCTGGGGTGGGTCCGGGTCCACATGCAAAGTTTCGGAGCTGCGCGACATCTCGCACTATGCTAACCAGCCCGTTTGCTAATTAGCCGAACTTTGCGCGCGTCGCAACTTTGCAAACTAATACCACCAAAGCACTCCCGGGGTCGGTCCGGGTCCAAATGCGAAGTATCGGAGCTGCGCGAAATCTCCCACTATGCTAATCAGCCCGCAGATCCCCAGGCGTGGCCGGCTGGCTGACTCGTTAGCCGAGCTTGACGCGTGTCGCAACTTGGCAAACTAATGGCACCAAAGCACACCTGGGGTGGGTCCGGGTCCACATGCAAAGTTTCGGAGCTGCGCGACATCTCGCACTATGGTAACCAGCCCGTTTGCTAATTAGCCGAACTTTGCGTGCGTCGCAACTTTGCAAACTAATACCACCAAAGCACTCCCGGGGTCGGTCCGGGTCCAAATACGAAGTATCGGAGCTGCGCGAAATCTCCCACTATGCTAATCAGCCCGCAGATCCCCAGGCGTGGCCGGCTGGCTGACTCGTTAGCTGAGCTTGACGCGTGTCGTAACTTTGCAAACTAATACCACCAAAGCACTCCCGGGGTCGGTCCGGGTCCAAATGCGAAGTATCGGAGCTGCGCGAAATCTCCCACTATGCTAATCAGCCCGCAGATCCCCAGGCGTGGCCGGCTGGCTGACTCGTTAGCCGAGCTTGACGCGTGTCGCAACTTGGCAAACTAATGGCACCAAAGCACTCCTGGGGTGGGTCCGGGTCCACATGCAAAGTTTCGGAGCTGCGCGACATCTCGCACTATGCTAACCAGCCCGTTTGCTAATTAGCCGAACTTTGCGCGCGTCGCAACTTTGCAAACTAATACCACCAAAGCACTCCCGGGGTCGGTCCGGGTCCAAATGCGAAGTATCGGAGCTGCGCGAAATCTCCCACTATGCTAATCAGCCCGCAGATCCCCAGGCGTGGCCGGCTGGCTGACTCGTTAGCCGAGCTTGACGCGTGTCGCAACTTGGCAAACTAATGGCACCAAAGCACTCCTGGGGTGGGTCCGGGTCCACATGCAAAGTTTCGGAGCTGCGCGACATCTCGCACTATGCTAACCAGCCCGTTTGCTAATTAGCCGAACTTTGCGCGCGTCGCAACTTTGCAAACTAATACCACCAAAGCACTCCCGGGGTCGGTCCGGGTCCAAATGCGAAGTATCGGAGCTGCGCGAAATCTCCCACTATGCTAATCAGCCCGCAGATCCCCAGGCGTGGCCGGCTGGCTGACTCGTTAGCCGAGCTTGACGCGTGTCGCAACTTGGCAAACTAATGGCACCAAAGCACTCCTGGGGTGGGTCCGGGTCCACATGCAAAGTTTCGGAGCTGCGCGACATCTCGCACTATGCTAACCAGCCCGTTTGCTAATTAGCCGAACTTTGCGCGCGTCCCAACTTTGCAAACTAATACCACCAAAGCACTCCCGGGGTCGGTCCGGGTCCAAATGCGAAGTATCGGAGCTGCGCGAAATCTCCCACTATGCTAATCAGCCCGCAGATCCCCAGGCGTGGCCGGCTGGCTGACTCGTTAGCCGAGCTTGACGCGTGTCGCAACTTGGCAAACTAATGGCACCAAAGCACTCCTGGGGTGGGTCCGGGTCCACATGCAACGTTTCGGAGCTGCGCGACATCTCGCACTATGCTAACCAGCCCGTTTGCTAATTAGCCGAACTTTGCGCGCGTCGCAACTTTGCAAACTAATACCACCAAAGCACTCCCGGGGTCGGTCTGGGTCCAAATGCGAAGTATCGGAGCTGCGCGAAATCTCCCACTATGCTAATCAGCCCGCAGATCCCCAGGCGTGGCCGGCTGGCTGACTCGTTAGCCGAGCTTGACGCGTGTCGCAACTTGGCAAACTAATGGCACCAAAGCACTCCTGGGGTGGGTCCGGGTCCACATGCAAAGTTTCGGAGCTGCGCGACATCTCGCACTATGCTAACCAGCCCGTTTGCTAATTAGCCGAAATTTGCGCGCGTCGCAACTTTGCAAACTAATACCACCAAAGCACTCCCGGGGTCGGTCCGGGTCCAAATGCGAAGTATCGGAGCTGCGCGAAATCTCCCACTATGCTAATCAGCCCGCAGATCCCCAGGCGTGGCCGGCTGGCTGACTCGTTAGCCGAGCTTGACGCGTGTCGCAACTTGGCAAACTAATGGCACCAAAGCACTCCTGGGGTGGGTCCGGGTCCACATGCAAAGTTTCGGAGCTGCGCGACATCTCGCACTATGCTAACCAGCCCGTTTGCTAATTAGCCGAACTTTGCGCGCGTCGCAACTTTGCAAACTAATACCACCAAAGCACTCCCGGGGTCGGTCCGGGTCCAAATGCGAAGTATCGGAGCTGCGTGAAATCTCCCACTATGCTAATCAGCCCGCAGATCCCCAGGCGTGGCCGGCTGGCTGACTCGTTAGCCGAGCTTGACGCGTGTCGCAACTTGGCAAACTAATGGCACCAAAGCACTCCTGGGGTGGGTCCGGGTCCACATGCAAAGTTTCGGAGCTGCGCGACATCTCGCACTATGCTAACCAGCCCGTTTGCTAATTAGCCGAACTTTGCGCGCGTCGCAACTTTGCAAACTAATACCACCAAAGCACTCCCGGGGTCGGTCCGGGTCCAAATGCGAAGTATCGGAGCTGCGCGAAATCTCCCACTATGCTAATCAGCCCGCAGATCCCCAGGCGTGGCCGGCTGGCTGACTCGTTAGCCGAGCTTGACGCGTGTTGCAACTTGGCAAACTAATGGCACCAAAGCACTCCTGGGGTGGGTCCGGGTCCACATGCAAAGTTTCGGAGCTGCGCGACATCTCGCACTATGCTAACCAGCCCGTTTGCTAATTAGCCGAACTTTGCGCGCGTCGCAACTTTGCAAACTAATACCACCAAAGCACTCCCGGGGTCAGTCCGGGTCCAAATGCGAAGTATCGGAGCTGCGCGAAATCTCCCACTATGCTAATCAGCCCGCAGATCCCCAGGCGTGGCCGGCTGGCTGACTCGTTAGCCGAGCTTGACGCGTGTCGCAACTTGGCAAACTAATGGCACCAAAGCACTCCTGGGGTGGGTCCGGGTCCACATGCAAAGTTTCGGAGCTGCGCGACATCTCGCACTATGCTAACCAGCCCGTTTGCTAATTAGCCGAACTTTGCGCGCGTCGCAACTTTGCAAACTAATACCACCAAAGCACTCCCGGGGTCGGTCCGGGTCCAAATGCGAAGTATCGGAGCTGCGCGAAATCTCCCACTATGCTAATCAGCCCGCAGATCCCCAGGCGTGGCCGGCTGGCTGACTCGTTAGCCGAGCTTGACGCGTGTCGCAACTTGGCAAACTAATGGCACCAAAGCACTCCTGGGGTGGGTCCGGGTCCACATGCAAAGTTTCGGAGCTGCGCGACATCTCGCACTATGCTAACCAGCCCGTTTGCTAATTAGCCGAACTTTGCGCGCGTCGCAACTTTGCAAACTAATACCACCAAAGCACTCCCAGGGTCGGTCCGGGTCCAAATGCGAAGTATCGGAGCTGCGCGAAATCTCCCACTATGCTAATCAGCCCGCAGATCCCCAGGCGTGGCCGGCTGGCTGACTCGTTAGCCGAGCTTGACGCGTGTCGCAACTTGGCAAACTAATGGCACCAAAGCACTCCTGGGGTGGGTCCGGGTCCACATGCAAAGTTTCGGAGCTGTGCGACATCTCGCACTATGCTAACCAGCCTGTTTGCTAATTAGCCGAACTTTGCGCGCGTCGCAACTTTGCAAACTAATACCACCAAAGCACTCCCGGGGTCGGTCCGGGTCCAAATGCGAAGTATCGGAGCTGCGCGAAATCTCCCACTATGCTAATCAGCCCGCAGATCCCCAGGCGTGGCCGGCTGGCTGACTCGTTAGCCGAGCTTGACGCGTGTCGCAACTTGGCAAACTAATGGCACCAAAGCACTCCTGGGGTGGGTCCGGGTCCACATGCAAAGTTTCGGAGCTGCGCGACATCTCGCACTATGCTAACCAGCCCGTTTGCTAATTAGCCGAACTTTGCGCGCGTCGCAACTTTGCAAACTAATACCACCAAAGCACTCCCGGGGTCGGTCCGGGTCCAAATGCGAAGTATCGGAGCTGCGCGAAATCTCCCACTATGCTAATCAGCCCGCAGATCCCCAGGCGTGGCCGGCTGGCTGACTCGTTAGCCGAGCTTGACGCGTGTCGCAACTTGGCAAACTAATGGCACCAAAGCACTCCTGGGGTGGGTCCGGGTCCACATGCAAAGTTTCGGAGCTGCGCGACATCTCGCACTATGCTAACCAGCCCGTTTGCTAATTAGCCGAACTTTGCGCGCGTCGCAACTTTGCAAACTAATACCACCAAAGCACTCCCGGGGTCGGTCCGGGTCCAAATGCGAAGTATCGGAGCTGCGCGAAATCTCCCACTATGCTAATCAGCCCGCAGATCCCCAGGCGTGGCCGGCTGGCTGACTCGTTAGCCGAGCTTGACGCGTGTCGCAACTTGGCAAACTAATGGCACCAAAGCACTCCTGGGGTGGGTCCGGGTCCACATGCAAAGTTTCGGAGCTGCGCGACATCTCGCACTATGCTAACCAGCCCGTTTGCTAATTAGCCGAACTTTGCGCGCGTCGCAACTTTGCAAACTAATACCACCAAAGCACTCCCGGGGTCGGTCCGGGTCCAAATGCGAAGTATCGGAGCTGCGCGAAATCTCCCACTATGCTAATCAGCCCGCAGATCCCCAGGCGTGGCCGGCTGGCTGACGCGTTAGCCGAGCTTGACGCGTGTCGCAACTTGGCAAACTAATGGCACCAAAGCACTCCTGGGGTGGGTCCGGGTCCACATGCAAAGTTTCGGAGCTGCGCGACATCTCGCACTATGCTAACCAGCCCGTTTGCTAATTAGCCGAACTTTGCGCGCGTCGCAACTTTGCAAACTAATACCACCAAAGCACTCCCGGGGTCGGTCCGGGTCCAAATGCGAAGTATCGGAGCTGCGCGAAATCTCCCACTATGCTAATCAGCCCGCAGATCCCCAGGCGTGGCCGGCTGGCTGACTCGTTAGCCGAGCTTGACGCGTGTTGCAACTTGGCAAACTAATGGCACCAAAGCACTCCTGGGGTGGGTCCGGGTCCACATGCAAAGTTTCGGAGCTGCGCGACATCTCGCACTATGCTAACCAGCCCGTTTGCTAATTAGCCGAACTTTGCGCGCGTCGCAACTTTGCAAACTAATACCACCAAAGCACTCCCGGGGTCAGTCCGGGTCCAAATGCGAAGTATCGGAGCTGCGCGAAATCTCCCACTATGCTAATCAGCCCGCAGATCCCCAGGCGTGGCCGGCTGGCTGACTCGTTAGCCGAGCTTGACGCGTGTCGCAACTTGGCAAACTAATGGCACCAAAGCACTCCTGGGGTGGGTCCGGGTCCACATGCAAAGTTTCGGAGCTGCGCGACATCTCGCACTATGCTAACCAGCCCGTTTGCTAATTAGCCGAACTTTGCGCGCGTCGCAACTTTGCAAACTAATACCACCAAAGCACTCCCAGGGTCGGTCCGGGTCCAAATGCGAAGTATCGGAGCCGCGCGAAATCTCCCACTATGCTAATCAGCCCGCAGATCCCCAGGCGTGGCCGGCTGGCTGACTCGTTAGCCGAGCTTGACGCGTGTCGCAACTTGGCAAACTAATGGCACCAAAGCACTCCTGGGGTGGGTCCGGGTTCACATGCAAAGTTTCGGAGCTGTGCGACATCTCGCACTATGCTAACCAGCCTGTTTGCTAATTAGCCGAACTTTGCGCGCGTCGCAACTTTGCAAACTAATACCACCAAAGCACTCCCGGGGTCGGTCCGGGTCCAAATGCGAAGTATCGGAGCTGCGCGAAATCTCCCACTATGCTAATCAGCCCGCAGATCCCCAGGCGTGGCCGGCTGGCTGACTCGTTAGCCGAGCTTGACGCGTGTCGCAACTTGGCAAACTAATGGCACCAAAGCACTCCTGGGGTGGGTCCGGGTCCACATGCAAAGTTTCGGAGCTGCGCGACATCTCGCACTATGCTAACCAGCCCGTTTGCTAATTAGCCGAACTTTGAGCGCGTCGCAACTTTGCAAACTAATACCACCAAAGCACTCCCGGGGTCGGTCCGGGTCCAAATGCGAAGTATCGGAGCTGCGCGAAATCTCCCACTATGCTAATCAGCCCGCAGATCCCCAGGCGTGGCCGGCTGGCTGACTCGTTAGCCGAGCTTGACGCGTGTCGCAACTTGGCAAACTAATGGCACCAAAGCACTCCTGGGGTGGGTCCGGGTCCACATGCAAAGTTTCGGAGCTGCGCGACATCTCGCACTATGCTAACCAGCCCGTTTGCTAATTAGCCGAACTTTGCGCGCGTCGCAACTTTGCAAACTAATACCACCAAAGCACTCCCGGGGTCGGTCCGGGTCCAAATGCGAAGTATCGGAGCTGCGCGAAATCTCCCACTATGCTAATCAGCCCGCAGATCCCCAGGCGTGGCCGGCTGACTGACTCGTTAGCCGAGCTTGACGCGTGTCGCAACTTGGCAAACTAATGGCACCAAAGCACTCCTGGGGTGGGTCCGGGTCCACATGCAAAGTTTCGGAGCTGCGCGACATCTCGCACTATGCTAACCAGCCCGTTTGCTAATTAGCCGAACTTTGCGCGCGTCGCAACTTTGCAAACTAATACCACCAAAGCACTCCCGGGGTCGGTCCGGGTCCAAATGCGAAGTATCGGAGCTGCGCGAAATCTCCCACTATGCTAATCAGCCCGCAGATCCCCAGGCGTGGCCGGCTGGCTGACGCGTTAGCCGAGCTTGACGCGTGTCACAACTTGGCAAACTAATGGCACCAAAGCACTCCTGGGGTGGGTCCGGGTCCACATGCAAAGTTTCGGAGCTGCGCGACATCTCGCACTATGCTAACCAGCCCGTTTGCTAATTAGCCGAACTTTGCGCGCGTCGCAACTTTGCAAACTAATACCACCAAAGCACTCCCGGGGTCGGTCCGGGTCCAAATGCGAAGTATCGGAGCTGCGCGAAATCTCCCACTATGCTAATCAGCCCGCAGATCCCCAGGCGTGGCCGGCTGGCTGACTCGTTAGCCGAGCTTGACGCGTGTCGCAACTTGGCAAACTAATGGCACCAAAGCACTCCTGGGGTGGGTCCGGGTCCACATGCAAAGTTTCGGAGCTGCGCGACATCTCGCACTATGCTAACCAGCCCGTTTGCTAATTAGCCGAACTTTGCGCGCGTCGCAACTTTGCAAACTAATACCACCAAAGCACTCCCGGGGTCGGTCCGGGTCCAAATGCGAAGTATCGGAGCTGCGCGAAATCTCCCACTATGCTAATCAGCCCGCAGATCCCCAGGCGTGGCCGGCTGGCTGACTCGTTAGCCGAGCTTGACGCGTGTCGCAACTTGGCAAACTAATGGCACCAAAGCACTCCTGGGGTGGGTCCGGGTCCACATGCAAAGTTTCGGAGCTGCGCGACATCTCGCACTATGCTAACCAGCCCGTTTGCTAATTAGCCGAACTTTGCGCGCGTCGCAACTTTGCAAACTAATACCACCAAAGCACTCCCGGGGTCGGTCCGGGTCCAAATGCGAAGTATCGGAGCTGCGCGAAATCTCCCACTATGCTAATCAGCCCGCAGATCCCTAGGCGTGGCCGGCTGGCTGACTCGTTAGCCGAGCTTGACGCGTGTCGCAACTTGGCAAACTAATGGCACCAAAGCACTCCTGGGGTGGGTCCGGGTCCACATGCAAAGTTTCGGAGCTGCGCGACATCTCGCACTATGCTAACCAGCCCGTTTGCTAATTAGCCGAACTTTGCGCGCGTCGCAACTTTGCAAACTAATACCACCAAAGCACTCCCGGGGTCGGTCCGGGTCCAAATGCGAAGTATCGGAGCTGCGCGAAATCTCCCACTATGCTAATCAGCCCGCAGATCCCCAGGCGTGGCCGGCTGGCTGACTCGTTAGCCGAGCTTGACGCGTGTCGCAACTTGGCAAACTAATGGCACCAAAGCACTCCTGGGGTGGGTCCGGGTCCACATGCAAAGTTTCGGAGCTGCGCGACATCTCGCACTATGCTAACCAGCCCGTTTGCTAATTAGCCGAACTTTGCGCGCGTCGCAACTTTGCAAACTAATACCACCAAAGCACTCCCGGGGTCGGTCCGGGTCCAAATGCGAAGTATCGGAGCTGCGCGAAATCTCCCACTATGCTAATCAGCCCGCAGATCCCCAGGCGTGGCCGGCTGGCTGACTCGTTAGCCGAGCTTGACGCGTGTCGCAACTTGGCAAACTAATGGCACCAAAGCACTCCTGGGGTGGGTCCGGGTCCACATGCAAAGTTTCGGAGCTGCGCGACATCTCGCACTATGCTAACCAGCCCGTTTGCTAATTAGCCGAACTTTGCGCGCGTCGCAACTTTGCAAACTAATACCACCAAAGCACTCCCGGGGTCGGTCCGGGTCCAAATGCGAAGCATCGGAGCTGCGCGAAATCTCCCACTATGCTAATCAGCCCGCAGATCCCCAGGCGTGGCCGGCTGGCTGACTCGTTAGCCGAGCTTGACGCGTGTCGCAACTTGGCAAACTAATGGCACCAAAGCACTCCTGGGGTGGGTCCGGGTCCACATGCAAAGTTTCGGAGCTGCGCGACATCTCGCACTATGCTAACCAGCCCGTTTGCTAATTAGCCGAACTTTGCGCGCGTCGCAACTTTGCAAACTAATACCACCAAAGCACTCCCGGGGTCGGTCCGGGTCCAAATGCGAAGTATCGGAGCTGCGCGAAATCTCCCACTATGCTAATCAGCCCGCAGATCCCCAGGCGTGGCCGGCTGGCTGACTCGTTAGCCGAGCTTGACGCGTGTCGCAACTTGGCAAACTAATGGCACCAAAGCACTCCTGGGGTGGGTCCGGGTCCACATGCAAAGTTTCGGAGCTGCGCGACATATCGCACTATGCTAACCAGCCCGTTTGCTAATTAGCCGAACTTTGCGCGCGTCGCAACTTTGCAAACTAATACCACCAAAGCACTCCCGGGGTCGGTCCGGGTCCAAATGCGAAGTATCGGAGCTGCGCGAAATCTCCCACTATGCTAATCAGCCCGCAGATCCCCAGGCGTGGCCGGCTGGCTGACTCGTTAGCCGAGCTTGACGCGTGTCGCAACTTGGCAAACTAATGGCACCAAAGCACTCCTGGGGTGGGTCCGGGTCCACATGCAAAGTTTCGGAGCTGCGCGACATCTCGCACTATGCTAACCAGCCCGTTTGCTAATTAGCCGAACTTTGCGCGCGTCGCAACTTTGCAAACTAATACCACCAAAGCACTCCCGGGGTCGGTCCGGGTCCAAATGCGAAGTATCGGAGCTGCGCGAAATCTCCCACTATGCTAATCAGCCCGCAGATCCCCAGGCGTGGCCGGCTGGCTGACTCGTTAGCCGAGCTTGACGCGTGTCGCAACTTGGCAAACTAATGGCACCAAAGCACTCCTGGGGTGGGTCCGGGTCCACATGCAAAGTTTCGGAGCTGCGCGACATCTCGCACTATGCTAACCAGCCCGTTTGCTAATTAGCCGAACTTTGCGCGCGTCGCAACTTTGCAAACTAATACCACCAAAGCACTCCCGGGGTCGGTCCGGGTCCAAATGCGAAGCATCGGAGCTGCGCGAAATCTCCCACTATGCTAATCAGCCCGCAGATCCCCAGGCGTGGCCGGCTGGCTGACTCGTTAGCCGAGCTTGACGCGTGTCGCAACTTGGCAAACTAATGGCACCAAAGCACTCCTGGGGTGGGTCCGGGTCCACATGCAAAGTTTCGGAGCTGCGCGACATCTCGCACTATGCTAACCAGCCCGTTTGCTAATTAGCCGAACTTTGCGCGCGTCGCAACTTTGCAAACTAATACCACCAAAGCACTCCCGGGGTCGGTCCGGGTCCAAATGCGAAGTATCGGAGCTGCGCGAAATCTCCCACTATGCTAATCAGCCCGCAGATCCCCAGGCGTGGCCGGCTGGCTGACTCGTTAGCCGAGCTTGACGCGTGTCGCAACTTGGCAAACTAATGGCACCAAAGCACTCCTGGGGTGGGTCCGGGTCCACATGCAAAGTTTCGGAGCTGCGCGACATATCGCACTATGCTAACCAGCCCGTTTGCTAATTAGCCGAACTTTGCGCGCGTCGCAACTTTGCAAACTAATACCACCAAAGCACTCCCGGGGTCGGTCCGGGTCCAAATGCGAAGTATCGGAGCTGCGCGAAATCTCCCACTATGCTAATCAGCCCGCAGATCCCCAGGCGTGGCCGGCTGGCTGACTCGTTAGCCGAGCTTGACGCGTGTCGCAACTTGGCAAACTAATGGCACCAAAGCACTCCTGGGGTGGGTCCGGGTCCACATGCAAAGTTTCGGAGCTGCGCGACATCTCGCACTATGCTAACCAGCCCGTTTGCTAATTAGCCGAACTTTGCGCGCGTCGCAACTTTGCAAACTAATACCACCAAAGCACTCCCGGGGTCGGTCCGGGTCCAAATGCGAAGTATCGGAGCTGCGCGAAATCTCCCACTATGCTAATCAGCCCGCAGATCCCCAGGCGTGGCCGGCTGGCTGACTCGTTAGCCGAGCTTGACGCGTGTCGCAACTTGGCAAACTAATGGCACCAAAGCACTCCTGGGGTGGGTCCGGGTCCACATGCAAAGTTTCGGAGCTGCGCGACATCTCGCACTATGCTAACCAGCCCGTTTGCTAATTAGCCGAACTTTGCGCGCGTCGCAACTTTGCAAACTAATACCACCAAAGCACTCCCGGGGTCGGTCCGGGTCCAAATGCGAAGTATCGGAGCTGCGCGAAATCTCCCACTATGCTAATCAGCCCGCAGATCCCCAGGCGTGGCCGGCTGGCTGACTCGTTAGCCGAGCTTGACGCGTGTCGCAACTTGGCAAACTAATGGCACCAAAGCACTCCTGGGGTGGGTCCGGGTCCACATGCAAAGTTTCGGAGCTGCGCGACATCTCGCACTATGCTAACCAGCCCGTTTGCTAATTAGCCGAACTTTGCGCGCGTCGCAACTTTGCAAACTAATACCACCAAAGCACTCCCGGGGTCGGTCCGGGTCCAAATGCGAAGTATCGGAGCTGCGCGAAATCTCCCACTATGCTAATCAGCCCGCAGATCCCCAGGCGTGGCCGGCTGGCTGACTCGTTAGCCGAGCTTGACGCGTGTCGCAACTTGGCAAACTAATGGCACCAAAGCACTCCTGGGGTGGGTCCGGGTCCACATGCAAAGTTTCGGAGCTGCGCGACATCTCGCACTATGCTAACCAGCCCGTTTGCTAATTAGCCGAACTTTGCGCGCGTCGCAACTTTGCAAACTAATACCACCAAAGCACTCCCGGGGTCGGTCCGGGTCCAAATGCGAAGTATCGGAGCTGCGCGAAATCTCCCACTATGCTAATCAGCCCGCAGATCCCCAGGCGTGGCCGGCTGGCTGACTTGTTAGCCGAGCTTGACGCGTGTCACAACTTGGCAAACTAATGGCACCAAAGCACTCCTGGGGTGGGTCCGGGTCCACATGCAAAGTTTCGGAGCTGCGCGACATCTCGCACTATGCTAACCAGCCCGTTTGCTAATTAGCCGAACTTTGCGCGCGTCGCAACTTTGCAAACTAATACCACCAAAGCACTCCCGGGGTCGGTCCGGGTCCAAATGCGAAGTATCGGAGCTGCGCAAAATCTCCCACTATGCTAATCAGCCCGCAGATCCCCAGGCGTGGCCGGCTGGCTGACTCGTTAGCCGAGCTTGACGCGTGTCGCAACTTGGCAAACTAATGGCACCAAAGCACTCCTGGGGTGGGTCCGGGTCCACATGCAAAGTTTCGGAGCTGCGCGACATCTCGCACTATGCTAACCAGCCCGTTTGCTAATTAGGCGAACTTTGCGCGCGTCGCAACTTTGCAAACTAATACCACCAAAGCACTCCCGGGGTCGGTCCGGGTCCAAATGCGAAGTATCGGAGCTGCGCGAAATCTCCCACTATGCTAATCAGCCCGCAGATCCCCAGGCGTGGCCGGCTGGCTGACTCGTTAGCCGAGCTTGACGCGTGTCGCAACTTGGCAAACTAATGGCACCAAAGCACTCCTGGGGTGGGTCCGGGTCCACATGCAAAGTTTCGGAGCTGCGCGACATCTCGCACTATGCTAACCAGCCCGTTTGCTAATTAGCCGAACTTTGCGCGCGTCGTAACTTTGCAAACTAATACCACCAAAGCACTCCCGGGGTCGGTCCGGGTCCAAATGCGAAGTATCGGAGCTGCGCGAAATCTCCCACTATGCTAATCAGCCCGCAGATCCCCAGGCGTGGCCGGCTGGCTGACTCGTTAGCCGAGCTTGACGCGTGTCACAACTTGGCAAACTAATGGCACCAAAGCACTCCTGGGGTGGGTCCGGGTCCACATGCAAAGTTTCGGAGCTGCGCGACATCTCGCACTATGCTAACCAGCCCGTTTGCTAATTAGCCGAACTTTGCGCGCGTCGCAACTTTGCAAACTAATACCACCAAAGCACTCCCGGGGTCGGTCCGGGTCCAAATGCGAAGTATCGGAGCTGCACAAAATCTCCCACTATGCTAATCAGCCCGCAGATCCCCAGGCGTGGCCGGCTGGCTGACTCGTTAGCCGAGCTTGACGCGTGTCGCAACTTGGCAAACTAATTGCACCAAAGCACTCCTGGGGTGGGTCCGGGTCCACATGCAAAGTTTCGGAGCTGCGCGACATCTCGCACTATGCTAACCAGCCCGTTTGCTAATTAGCCGAACTTTGCGCGCGTCGCAACTTTGCAAACTAATACCACCAAAGCACTCCCGGGGTCGGTCCGGGTCCAAATGCGAAGTATCGGAGCTGCGCGAAATCTCCCACTATGCTAATCAGCCCGCAGATCCCCAGGCGTGGCCGGCTGGCTGACTCGTTAGCCGAGCTTGACGCGTGTCGCAACTTGGCAAACTAATGGCACCAAAGCACTCCTGGGGTGGGTCCGGGTCCACATGCAAAGTTTCGGAGCTGCGCGACATCTCGCACTATGCTAACCAGCCCGTTTGCTAATTAGCCGAACTTTGCGCGCGTCGCAACTTTGCAAACTAATACCACCAAAGCACTCCCGGGGTCGGTCCGGGTCCAAATGCGAAGTATCGGAGCTGCGCGAAATCTCCCACTATGCTAATCAGCCCGCAGATCCCCAGGCGTGGCCGGCTGGCTGACTCGTTAGCCGAGCTTGACGCGTGTCGCAACTTGGCAAACTAATGGCACCAAAGCACTCCTGGGGTGGGTCCGGGTCCACATGCAAAGTTTCGGAGCTGCGCGACATCTCGCACTATGCTAACCAGCCCGTTTGCTAATTAGCCGAACTTTGGGCGCGTCGCAACTTTTCAAACTAATACCACCAAAGCACTCCCGGGGTCGGTCCGGGTCCAAATGCGAAGTATCGGAGCTGCGCGAAATCTCCCACTATGCTAATCAGCCCGCAGATCCCCAGGCGTGGCCGGCTGGCTGACTCGTTAGCCGAGCTTGACGCGTGTCGCAACTTGGCAAACTAATGGCACCAAAGCACTCGTGGGGTGGGTCCGGGTCCACATGCAAAGTTTCGGAGCTGCGCGACATCTCGCACTATGCTAACCAGCCCGTTTGCTAATTAGCCGAACTTTGCGCGCGTCGCAACTTTGCAAACTAATACCACCAAAGCACTCCCGGGGTCGGTCCGGGTCCAAATGCGAAGTATCGGAGCTGCGCGAAATCTCCCACTATGCTAATCAGCCCGCAGATCCCCAGGCGTGGCCGGCTGGCTGACTCGTTAGCCGAGCTTGACGCGTGTCGCAACTTGGCAAACTAATGGCACCAAAGCACTCCTGGGGTGGGTCCGGGTCCACATGCAAAGTTTCGGAGCTGCGCGACATCTCGCACTATGCTAACCAGCCCGTTTGCTAATTAGCCGAACTTTGCGCGCGTCGCAACTTTGCAAACTAATACCACCAAAGCACTCCCGGGGTCGGTCCGGGTCCAAATGCGAAGTATCGGAGCTGCGCGAAATCTCCCACTATGCTAATCAGCCCGCAGATCCCCAGGCGTGGCCGGCTGGCTGACTCGTTAGCCGAGCTTGACGCGTGTCGCAACTTGGCAAACTAATGGCACCAAAGCACTCCTGGGGTGGGTCCGGGTCCACATGCAAAGTTTCGGAGCTGCGCGACATCTCGCACTATGCTAACCAGCCGTTTGCCAATTAGCCGAACTTTGCACGCGTCGCAACTTTGCAAACTAATACCACCAAAGCACTCCCGGGGTCGGTCCGAGTCCAAATGCGAAGTATCGGAGCTGCGCGAAATCTCCCACTATGCTAATCAGCCCGCAGATCCCCAGGCGTGGCCGGCTGGCTGACTCGTTAGCCGAGCTTGACGCGTGTCGCAACTTGGCAAACTAATGGCACCAAAGCACTCCTGGGGTGGGTCCGGGTCCACATGCAAAGTTTCGGAGCTGCGCGACATCTCGCACTATGCTAACCAGCCCGTTTGCTAATTAGCCGAACTTTGCGCGCGTCGCAACTTTGCAAACTAATACCACCAAAGCACTCCCGGGGTCGGTCCGGGTCCAAATGCGAAGTATCGGAGCTGCGCGAAATCTCCCACTATGCTAATCAGCCCGCAGATCCCCAGGCGTGGCCGGCTGGCTGACTAGTTAGCCGAGCTTGACGCGTGTCGCAACTTGTCAAACTAATGGCACCAAAGCACTCCTGGGGTGGGTCCGGGTCCACATGCAAAGTTTCGGAGCTGCGCGACATCTCGCACTATGCTAACCAGCCCGTTTGCTAATTAGCCGAACTTTGCGCGCGTCGCAACTTTGCAAACTAATACCACCAAAGCACTCCCGGGGTCGGTCCGGGTCCAAATGCGAAGTATCGGAGCTGCGCGAAATCTCCCACTATGCTAATCAGCCCGCAGATCCCCAGGCGTGGCCGGCTGGCTGACTCGTTAGCCGAGCTTGACGCGTGTCGCAACTTGGCAAACTAATGGCACCAAAGCACTCCTGGGGTGGGTCCGGGTCCACATGCAAAGTTTCGGAGCTGCGCGACATCTCGCACTATGCTAACCAGCCCGTTTGCTAATTAGCCGAACTTTGCGCGCGTCGCAACTTTGCAAACTAATACCACCAAAGCACTCCCGGGGTCGGTCCGGGTCCAAATGCGAAGTATCGGAGCTGCGCGAAATCTCCCACTATGCTAATCAGCCCGCAGATCCCCAGGCGTGGCCGGCTGGCTGACTCGTTAGCCGAGCTTGACGCGTGTCGCAACTTGGCAAACTAATGGCACCAAAGCACTCCTGGGGTGGGTCCGGGTCCACATGCAAAGTTTCGGAGCTGCGCGACATCTCGCACTATGCTAACCAGCCCGTTTGCTAATTAGCCGAACTTTGCGCGCGTCGCAACTTTGCAAACTAATACCACCAAAGCACTCCCGGGGTCGGTCCGGGTCCAAATGCGAAGTATCGGAGCTGCGCGAAATCTCCCACTATGCTAATCAGCCCGCAGATCCCCAGGCGTGGCCGGCTGGCTGACTCGTTAGCCGAGCTTGACGCGTGTCGCAACTTGGCAAACTAATGGCACCAAAGCACTCCTGGGGTGGGTCCGGGTCCACATGCAAAGTTTCGGAGCTGCGCGACATCTCGCACTATGCTAACCAGCCCGTTTGCTAATTAGCCGAACTTTGCGCGCGTCGCAACTTTGCAAACTAATACCACCAAAGCACTCCCGGGGTCGGTCCGGGTCCAAATGCGAAGTATCGGAGCTGCGCGAAATCTCCCACTATGCTAATCAGCCCGCAGATCCCCAGGCGTGGCCGGCTGGCTGACTCGTTAGCCGAGCTTGACGCGTGTCGCAACTTGGCAAACTAATGGCACCAAAGCACTCCTGGGGTGGGTCCGGGTCCACATGCAAAGTTTCGGAGCTGCGCGACATCTCGCACTATGCTAACCAGCCGTTTGCCAATTAGCCGAACTTTGCACGCGTCGCAACTTTGCAAACTAATACCACCAAAGCACTCCCGGGGTCGGTCCGAGTCCAAATGCGAAGTATCGGAGCTGCGCGAAATCTCCCACTATGCTAATCAGCCCGCAGATCCCCAGGCGTGGCCGGCTGGCTGACTCGTTAGCCGAGCTTGACGCGTGTCGCAACTTGGCAAACTAATGGCACCAAAGCACTCCTGGGGTGGGTCCGGGTCCACATGCAAAGTTTCGGAGCTGCGCGACATCTCGCACTATGCTAACCAGCCCGTTTGCTAATTAGCTGAACTTTGCGCGCGTCGCAACTTTGCAAACTAATACCACCAAAGCACTCCCGGGGTCGGTCCGGGTCCAAATGCGAAGTATCGGAGCTGCGCGAAATCTCCCACTATGCTAATCAGCCCGCAGATCCCCAGGCGTGGCCGGCTGGCTGACTAGTTAGCCGAGCTTGACGCGTGTCGCAACTTGGCAAACTAATGGCACCAAAGCACTCCTGGGGTGGGTCCGGGTCCACATGCAAAGTTTCGGAGCTGCGCGACATCTCGCACTATGCTAACCAGCCCGTTTGCTAATTAGCCGAACTTTGCGCGCGTCGCAACTTTGCAAACTAATACCACCAAAGCACTCCCGGGGTCGGTCCGGGTCCAAATGCGAAGTATCGGAGCTGCGCGAAATCTCCCACTATGCTAATCAGCCCGCAGATCCCCAGGCGTGGCCGGCTGGCTGACTCGTTAGCCGAGCTTGACGCGTGTCGCAACTTGGCAAACTAATGGCACCAAAGCACTCCTGGGGTGGGTCCGGGTCCACATGCAAAGTTTCGGAGCTGCGCGACATCTCGCACTATGCTAACCAGCCCGTTTGCTAATTAGCCGAACTTTGCGCGCGTCGCAACTTTGCAAACTAATACCACCAAAGCACTCCCGGGGTCGGTCCGGGTCCAAATGCGAAGTATCGGAGCTGCGCGAAATCTCCCACTATGCTAATCAGCCCGCAGATCCCCAGGCGTGGCCGGCTGGCTGACTCGTTAGCCGAGCTTGACGCGTGTCGCAACTTGGCAAACTAATGGCACCAAAGCACTCCTGGGGTGGGTCCGGGTCCACATGCAAAGTTTCGGAGCTGCGCGACATCTCGCACTATGCTAACCAGCCCGTTTGCTAATTAGCCGAACTTTGCGCGCGTCGCAACTTTGCAAACTAATACCACCAAAGCACTCCCGGGGTCGGTCCGGGTCCAAATGCGAAGTATCGGAGCTGCGCGAAATCTCCCACTATGCTAATCAGCCCGCAGATCCCCAGGCGTGGCCGGCTGGCTGACTCGTTAGCCGAGCTTGACGCGTGTCGCAACTTGGCAAACTAATGGCACCAAAGCACTCCTGGGGTGGGTCCGGGTCCACATGCAAAGTTTCGGAGCTGCGCGACATCTCGCACTATGCTAACCAGCCCGTTTGCTAATTAGCCGAACTTTGCGCGCGTCGCAACTTTGCAAACTAATACCACCAAAGCACTCCCGGGGTCGGTCCGGGTCCAAATGCGAAGTATCGGAGCTGCGCGAAATCTCCCACTATGCTAATCAGCCTGCAGATCCCCAGGCGTGGCCGGCTGGCTGACTCGTTAGCCGAGCTTGACGCGTGTCGCAACTTGGCAAACTAATGGCACCAAAGCACTCCTGGGGTGGGTCCGGGTCCACATGCAAAGTTTCGGAGCTGCGCGACATCTCGCACTATGCTAACCAGCCCGTTTGCTAATTAGCCGAACTTTGCGCGCGTCGCAACTTTGCAAACTAATACCACCAAAGCACTCCCGGGGTCGGTCCGGGTCCAAATGCGAAGTATCGGAGCTGCGCGAAATCTCCCACTATGCTAATCAGCCTGCAGATCCCCAGGCGTGGCCGGCTGGCTGACTCGTTAGCCGAGCTTGACGCGTGTCGCAACTTGGCAAACTAATGGCACCAAAGCACTCCTGGGGTGGGTCCGGGTCCACATGCAAAGTTTCGGAGCTGCGCGACATCTCGCACTATGCTAACCAGCCCGTTTGCTAATTAGCCGAACTTTGCGCGCGTCGCAACTTTGCAAACTAATACCACCAAAGCACTCCCGGGGTCGGTCCGGGTCCAAATGCGAAGTATCGGAGCTGCGCGAAATCTCCCACTATGCTAATCAGCCCGCAGATCCCCAGGCGTGGCCGGCTGGCTGACTCGTTAGCCGAGCTTGACGCGTGTCGCAACTTGGCAAACTAATGGCACCAAAGCACTCCTGGGGTGGGTCCGGGTCCACATGCAAAGTTTCGGAGCTGCGCGACATCTCGCACTATGCTAACCAGCCCGTTTGCTAATTAGCCGAACTTTGCGCGCGTCGCAACTTTGCAAACTAATACCACCAAAGCACTCCCGGGGTCGGTCCGGGTCCAAATGCGAAGTATCGGAGCTGCGCGAAATCTCCCACTATGCTAATCAGCCCGCAGATCCCCAGGCGTGGCCGGCTGGCTGACTCGTTAGCCGAGCTTGACGCGTGTCGCAACTTGGCAAACTAATGGCACCAAAGCACTCCTGGGGTGGGTCCGGGTCCACATGCAAAGTTTCGGAGCTGCGCGACATCTCGCACTATGCTAACCAGCCCGTTTCCTAATTAGCCGAACTTTGCGCGCGTCGCAACTTTGCAAACTAATACCACCAAAGCACTCCCGGGGTCGGTCCGGGTCCAAATGCGAAGTATCGGAGCTGCGCGAAATCTCCCACTATGCTAATCAGCCCGCAGATCCCCAGGCGTGGCCGGCTGGCTGACTCGTTAGCCGAGCTTGACGCGTGTCGCAACTTGGCAAACTAATGGCACCAAAGCACTCCTGGGGTGGGTCCGGGTCCACATGCAAAGTTTCGGAGCTGCGCAACATCTCGCACTATGCTAACCAGCCCGTTTGCTAATTAGCCGAACTTTGCGTGCGTCGCAACTTTGCAAACTAATACCACCAAAGCACTCCCGGGGTCGGTCGGTCGGTCGGTCGGTCGGGGTTGGCACCAGGGCAAACTACTGCAAAAAGAAGGCCAGAAAAAACACCCTGGCGCCAATGCCATCATGTCCTAACTAAAATTTCCTAGAAGTGCCAACCTAGCAGAACATTTTGCTGCCAACCGCGCCTCTTAAAGTGCCCGTGAAGCCGAGCTATGTCAAATTTGCCAAGGGGACGCCCAGAGCGCGTTTTCTGAAATTCTGCAAAATTGGGACCAGGGCAAACTACTGCAAAAAGAAGGCCAGAAAAAACACCCTGGCGCCAATGTCATCATGTCCTAACTTCAATTTCCTTGAAGTTGCAACCTAGCAGAACATTTTGCTGCAAACCGCGCCTCTTAAAGTGCCCGTGAAGCCGAGCTATGTCAAATTTGCCAAGGGGACGCCCAGCGCGCGTTTTCTGAAATTCTGCAAAGTTGGGACCAGGGCAAACTACTGCAAAAAGAAGGCCAGAAAAAACACCCTGGCGCCAATGCCATCATGTCCTAACTAAAATTTCCTTGAAGTTGCAACCTAGCAGAACATTTTGCTGCAAACCGCGCCTCTTAAAGTGCCCGTGAAGCCGAGCTATGTCAAATTTGCCAAGGGGACCCCCAGCGCGCGTTTCCTGAAATTCTGCAAAGTTGGGACCAGGGCAAACTACTGCAAAAAGAAGGCCAAAAAAAACACCCTGGCGCCAATGCTATCATGTCCTAACTAGAATTTCCTTAAAGTGCCAACCTAGCAGAACATTTTGCTGCAAACCGCGCCTCTTAAAATGCCCGTGAAGCCGAGCTATGTCAAATTTGCCAAGGGGACCCCCAGCGCGCGTTTTCTGAAATTCTGCAAAGTTGGGACCAGGGCAAACTACTGCAAAAAGAAGGCCAGAAAAAACACCCTGGCGCCAATGCCATCATGTCCTAACTAGGATTTCCTTAAAGTGCCAACCTAGCAGAACATTTTGCTGCAAACCGCGCCTCTTAAAGTGCCCGTGAAGCCGAGCTCTGTCAAATTTGCCAAGGGGACCCCCAGCGCGCGTTTTCTGAAATTCTGCAAAATTGGGACCAAGGCAAACTACTGCAAAAAGAAGGCCAGAAAAAACACCCTGGCGCTAATGTCATCATGTCCTAACTAAAAAATCCTTAAAGTTGCAACCTAGCAGAACATTTTGCTGCAAACCGCGCCTCTTAAAGTGCCCGTGAAGCCGAGCTATGTCAAATTTGCCAAGGGGTCCCCCAGCGCGCGTTTTCTGAAATTCTGCAAAGTTGAGACCAGGGCAAACTACTGCAAAAAGAAGGCCAGAAAAAACACCCTGGCGCCAATGTCATCATGTTCTAACTAGGATTTCCTTAAAGTGCCAACCTAGCAAAACATTTCGCTGCAAACCGCGCCTCTTAAAGTGCCCGTGAAGCCGAGCTATGTCAAATTTGCCAAGGGGACCCCCAGCGCGCGTTTTCTGAAATTCTGCAAAGTTGGGACCAGGGCAAACTACTGCAAAAAAAAGGCCAGAAAAAACACCCCGACGCCACTGCCATCATGTCCTAACTAACATTTCATTAAAGTGCCAACCTAGCAGAACATTTTGCTGCAAACCGCGCCTCTTAAAGTGCCCGTGAAGCCAAGCTATGTCAAATTTGCCAAGGGGACGCCCAGCGCGCGTTTTCTGAAATTCTGCAAAGTTGGGACCAGGGCAAACAACTGCAAAAAGAAGGCCAGAAAAAACACCCTGGCGCCAATGCCATCATCTCCTACCTAACATTTCCTTGAAGTACCAACCTAGCAGAACATTTTGCTGCAAACCGCGCCTCTTAAAGTGCCCGTGAAGCCGAGCTATGTCAAATTTGCCAAGGGGACCCCCAGCGCGCGTTTCCTGAAATTCTGCAAAGTTGGGACCAGGGCAAACTACTGCAAAAAGAAGGCCAAAAAAAACACCCTGGCGCCAATGCCATCATGTCCTAACTAACATTTCCTTAAAGTGCCAACCTAGCAGAACATTTTGCTGCAAACCGCGCCTCTTAAAGTGCCCGTGAAGCCGAGCTATGTCAAATTTGCCAAGGGAACCCCCAGCGCGCGTTTTCTGAAATTCTGCAAAGTTGGGACCAGGGCAAACTACTGCAAAAAGAAGGCCAGAAAAAACACCCTGGCGCCAATGCCATCATGTCCTAACTATAGTTTTCTTGAAGAGCCAACCTCGCACAACATTTTGCTGCAAACCGCGCCTCTTAAAGTGCCCGTGAAGCCGAGCTATGTCAAATTTGCCAAGGGGACCCCCAGCGCGCGTTTTCTGAAATTCTGCAAAGTTGGGACCAGGGCAAACTACTGCAAAAAGAAGGCCAGAAAAAACACCCCGGCGCCGCTGCCATCATGTTCTAACTACCATTTCCTTAAAGTGCCAACCTAGCAGAACATTTTGCTGCAAACCGCGCCTCTTAAAGTGCCCGTGAAGCCGAGCTATGTCAAATTTGCCAAGGAGAGCCCCAGCGCGCGTTTTCTGAAATTCTGCAAAGTTGGGACCAAGGCAAACTACTGCAAAAAGAAGGCCAGAAAAAACACCCTGGCGCCAATGTCATCATGTCCTAAGTACAATTTCCTTCAAGTTGCAACCTAGCAGAACATTTTGCTGCAAACCGCGCCTCTTAAAGTGCCCGTGAAGCCGAGCTATATCAAATTTGCCAAGGGGACCCCCAGCGCGCGTTTTCTGAAATTCTGCAAAGTTGGGACCAGGGCAAACTACTGCAAAAAGAAGGCCAGAAAAAACACCCTGGCGCCAACGTCATCATGTCCTAACTAAGATTTCCTTAAAGTGCCAACATAGCAGAACATTTCGCTGCAAACCGCGCCTCTTAAAGTGCCCGTGAAGCCGAGCTATGTCAAATTTGCCAAGGGGACCCCCAGCGCGCGTTTTCTGAAATTCTGCAAAGTTGGGACCAGGGCAAACTACTGCAAAAAGAAGGCCACAAAAAACACCCTGGCGCCAATGCCATCATGTCCTAGCTAAGATTTCCTTAAAGTGTAAACCTAGCAGAACATTTTGCTGCAAACCGCGCCTCTTAAAGTGCCCGTGAAGCCGAGCTATGTCAAATTTGCCAAGGGGACGCCCAGCGCGCGTTTTCTGAAATTCTGCAAAGTTGGGACCAGGGCAAACAACTGCAAAAAGAAGGCCAGAAAAAACACCCTGGCGCCAATGCCATCATCTCCTACCTAACATTTCCTTGAAGTACCAACCTAGCAGAACATTTTGCTGCAAACCGCGCCTCTTAAAGTGCCCGTGAAGCCGAGCTATGTCAAATTTGCCAAGGGGACCCCCAGCGCGCGTTTCCTGAAATTCTGCAAAGTTGGGACCAGGGCAAACCACTGCAAAAAGAAGGCCAAAAAAAACACCCTGGCGCCAATGCCATCATGTCCTAACTAACATTTCCTTGAAGTGCCAACCTAGCAGAACATTTTGCTGCAAACCGCGCCTCTTAAAGTGCCCGTGAAGCCGAGCTATGTCAAATTTGCCAAGGGAACCCCCAGCGCGCGTTTTCTGAAATTCTGCAAAGTTGGGACCAGGGCAAACTACTGCAAAAAGAAGGCCAGAAAAAACACCCTGGCGCCAATGCCATCATGTCCTAACTATAGTTTTCTTGAAGAGCCAACCTCGCACAACATTTTGCTGCAAACCGCGCCTCTTAAAGTGCCCGTGAAGCCGAGCTATGTCAAATTTGCCAAGGGGACCCCCAGCGCGCGTTTTCTGAAATTCTGCAAAGTTGGGACCAGGGCAAACTACTGCAAAAAGAAGGCCAGAAAAAACACCCCGGCGCCGCTGCCATCATGTTCTAACTACCATTTCCTTAAAGTGCCAACCTAGCAGAACATTTTGCTGCAAACCGCGCCTCTTAAAGTGCCCGTGAAGCCGAGCTATGTCAAATTTGCCAAGGAGAGCCCCAGCGCGCGTTTTCTGAAATTCTGCAAAGTTGGGACCAAGGCAAACTACTGCAAAAAGAAGGCCAGAAAAAACACCCTGGCGCCAATGTCATCATGTCCTAAGTACAATTTCCTTCAAGTTGCAACCTAGCAGAACATTTTGCTGCAAACCGCGCCTCTTAAAGTGCCCGTGAAGCCGAGCTATATCAAATTTGCCAAGGGGACCCCCAGCGCGCGTTTTCTGAAATTCTGCAAAGTTGGGACCAGGGCAAACTACTGCAAAAAGAAGGCCAGAAAAAACACCCTGGCGCCAACGTCATCATGTCCTAACTAAGATTTCCTTAAAGTGCCAACATAGCAGAACATTTCGCTGCAAACCGCGCCTCTTAAAGTGCCCGTGAAGCCGAGCTATGTCAAATTTGCCAAGGGGACCCCCAGCGCGCGTTTTCTGAAATTCTGCAAAGTTGGGACCAGGGCAAACTACTGCAAAAAGAAGGCCACAAAAAACACCCTGGCGCCAATGCCATCATGTCCTAGCTAAGATTTCCTTAAAGTGTAAACCTAGCAGAACATTTTGCTGCAAACCGCGCCTCTTAAAGTGCCCGTGAAGCCGAGCTATGTCAAATTTGCCAAGGGGACGCCCAGCGCGCGTTTTCTGAAATTCTGCAAAGTTGGGACCAGGGCAAACAACTGCAAAAAGAAGGCCAGAAAAAACACCCTGGCGCCAATGCCATCATCTCCTACCTAACATTTCCTTGAAGTACCAACCTAGCAGAACATTTTGCTGCAAACCGCGCCTCTTAAAGTGCCCGTGAAGCCGAGCTATGTCAAATTTGCCAAGGGGACCCCCAGCGCGCGTTTCCTGAAATTCTGCAAAGTTGGGACCAGGGCAAACCACTGCAAAAAGAAGGCCAAAAAAAACACCCTGGCGCCAATGCCATCATGTCCTAACTAACATTTCCTTGAAGTGCCAACCTAGCAGAACATTTTGCTGCAAACCGCGCCTCTTAAAGTGCCCGTGAAGCCGAGCTATGTCAAATTTGCCAAGGGAACCCCCAGCGCGCGTTTTCTGAAATTCTGCAAAGGTTGGACCAGGGCAAACTACTGCAAAAAGAAGGCCAGAAAAAACACCCTGGCGCCAATGCCATCATGTCCTAACTATAGTTTTCTTGAAGTGCCAACCTCGCACAACATTTTGCTGCAAACTGCGCCTCTTAAAGTGCCCGTGAAGCCGAGCTATGTCAAATTTGCCAAGGGGACCCCCAGCGCGCGTTTTCTGAAATTCTGCAAAGTTGGGACCAGGGCAAACTACTGCAAAAAGAAGGCCAGAAAAAACACCCCGGCGCCGCTGCCATCATGTTCTAACTACCATTTCCTTAAAGTGCCAACCTAGCAGAACATTTTGCTGCAAACCGCGCCTCTTAAAGTGCCCGTGAAGCCGAGCTATGTCAAATTTGCCAAGGAGAGCCCCAGCGCGCGTTTTCTGAAATTCTGCAAAGTTGGGACCAAGGCAAACTACTGCAAAAAGAAGGCCAGAAAAAACACCCTGGCGCCAATGTCATCATGTCCTAAGTACAATTTCCTTCAACTTGCAACCTAGCAGAACATTTTGCTGCAAACCGCGCCTCTTAAAGTGCCCGTGAAGCCGAGCTATATCAAATTTGCCAAGGGGACCCCCAGCGCGCGTTTTCTGAAATTCTGCAAAGTTGGGACCAGGGCAAACTACTGCAAAAAGAAGGCCACAAAAAACACCCTGGCGCCAACGTCATCATGTCCTAACTAAGATTTCCTTAAAGTGCCAACATAGCACAACATTTCGCTGCAAACCGCGCCTCTTAAAGTGCCCGTGAAGCCGAGCTATGTCAAATTTGCCAAGGGGACCCCCAGCGCGCGTTTTCTGAAATTCTGCAAAGTTGGGACCAGGGCAAACTACTGCAAAAAGAAGGCCACAAAAGACACCCTGGCGCCAATGCCATCATGTCCTAGCTAAGATTTCCTTAAAGTGTAAACCTAGCAGAACATTTTGCTGCAAACGGCGCCTCTTAAAGTGCCCGTGAAGCCGAGCTATGTCAAATTTGCCAAGGGGACCCCCAGCGCGCGTTTTCTGAAATTCTGCAAAGTTGGGACCAGGGCAAACTACTGCAAAAAGAAGGCCGGAAAAAACACCCTGACGCCAATGCCATCATGTCCTAAGTAGGATTTCCTTCCAGTGTCAACCTAGCAGAACATTTTGCTGCAAACCGCGCCTCTTAAAGTGCCTGTGAAGCCGAGCTATGTCAAATTTGCCAAGGGGACCCCCAGCGCGCGTTTTCTGAAATTCTGCAAAGTTGGGAGCAGGGCAAACTACTGCAAAAAGAAGGCCAGAAAAAACACCCCGGCGCCAATGCCATCATGTCCTAACTAGGATTTCCTTAAAGTGCCAATCTAGCAGAACATTTTGCTGCAAACCGCGCCTCTTAAAGTTATCGTGAAGCCGAGCAATGTCAAATTTGCCAAGGGGACCCCCAGCGCGCGTTTTCTGAAATTCTGCAAAGTTGGGACCAGGGCAAACTACTGCAAAAAGAAGGCCAGAAAAAACACGCTGGCGCCAATGCCATCATGTCCTAGCTAGGATTTCCTTGAAGTGCCAACCTAGCACAACATTTTGCTGCAAACCGCGCCTCTTAAAGTGCCCGTGAAGCCGAGCTATGTCAAATTTGCCAAGGGGACCCCCAGCGCGCGTTTTCTGAAATTCTGCAAAGTTGGGACCAGGGCAAACTACTGCAAAAAGAAGGCCAGAAAAAACACCCTGGCAATAATGCCATCATGTCCTAACTAAAATTTCCTTAAAGTGCCAACCTAGCAGAACATTTTGCTGCAAACCGCGCCTCTTAAAGTGCCCGTGAAGCCGAGCTATGTTAAATTTGCCAAGGGGACCCCCAGCGCGCGTTTTCTGAAATTCTGCAAAGTTGGGACCAGGGCAAACTACTGCAAAAAGAAGGCCAGAAAAAACACCCCGGCGCCACTGTCATAATGCTCTAACTAGGATTTCCTTAAAGTGCCAACCTAGCACAAAATTTTGCTTCAAACCGCGCCTCTTAAAGTGCCCCTGAAGCCGAGCTATGTCAAATTTTCCAAGAAGACCCCCAGCGCGCGTTTCCTGAAATTCTGCAAGGTTGGGACCAGGGCAAACTACTGCAAAAAGAAGGCCAAAAAAAACACCCTGGCGCCAATGCCATCATGTCCTAACTAGCATTTCCTTGAAGTGCCAACCTAGCAAAACATTTTGCTGCAAACCGCGCCTCTTAAAGTGCCCGTGAAGCCGAGCTATGTCAAATTTGCCAAGGGGACCCCCAGCGCGCGTTTTCTGAAATTCTGCAAAGTTGGGACCAGGGCAAACTACTGCAAAAAGAAGGCCAGAAAAAACACCCTGGCGCCAATGTCATCATGTCCTAAGTAAAATTTTCTTGAAGTTGCAACCTAGCAGAACATTTTGCTGCAAACCGCGCCTCTTAAAGTGCCCGTGAAGCCGAGCTATGTTAAATTTGCCAAGGGGACCCCCAGCGCGCGTTTTCTGAAATTCTGCAAAGTTGGGACCAGGGCAAACTACTGCAAAAAGAAGGCCATAAAAAACACCCTGGCGCCAATGCTATCATGTCGTAACTAGGATTTCCTTAAAGCGCCAACCTAGCAGAACATTTTGCTGCAAACCGCGCCTCTTAAAGTGCCCGTGAAGCCGAGCTATGTCAAATTTGCCAAGGGGACCCCCAGCGCGCGTTTTCTGAAATTCTGCAAAGTTGGGACCAGGGCAAACTACTGCAAAAAGAAGGCCAGAAAAAACACCCTGGCGCCAATGCCATCATCTCCTAACTAGGATTTCCTTGAAGTGCTAACCTAGCAGAACATTTTGCTGCAAACCGCGCCTCTTAAAGTGCCCGTGAAGCCGAGCTATGTCAAATTTGCCAAGGAGAGCCCCAGCGCGCGTTTTCTGAAATTCTGCAAAGTTTGGACCAAGGCAAACTACTGCAAAAAGAAGGCCAGAAAAAACACCCTGGCGCCAATGTCATCATGTCCTAAGTAAAATTTCCTTGAAGTTGCAACCTAGCAGAACATTTTGCTGCAAACCGCGCCTCTTAAAGTGCCAGTGAAGCCGAGCTATGTCAAATTTGCCAAGGGGACCCCCAGCGCGCGTTTTCTGAAATTCTGCAAAGTTGGGACCAGGGCAAACTACTGCAAAAAGAAGGCCAAAAAAAACACCCTGGCGCCAATGCTATCATGTCTTAGCTAAGATTTCCTTAAAGTGTAAACCTAGCAGAACACTTTGCTGCAAACCGCGCCTCTTGAAGTGCCCGTGAGGCCGAGCTATGTCAAATTTGCCAAGGGGACCCCCAGCGCGCGTTTTCTGAAATTCTGCAAAGTTGGGACCAGGGCAAACTACTGCAAAGAGAAGGCCGGAAAAAACACCCTGACGCCAATGCCATCATGTCCTAAGTAAAATTTCCTTCCAGTGTCAACCTAGCAGAACATTTTGCTGCAAACCGCGCCTCTTAAAGTGCCCGTGAAGCCGAGCTATGTCAAATTTGCCAAGGGGACCCCCAGCGCGCGTTTTCTGAAATTCTGCAAAGTTGGGACCAGGGCAAACTACTGCAAAAAGAAGGCCAGAAAAAACACCCCGGCGCCAATGCTATCATGTCCTAACTACGATTTCCTTAAAGTGCCAATCTAGCAGAACATTTTGCTGCAAACCGCGCCTCTTAAAGTTATCGTGAAGCCGAGCAATGTCAAATTTGCCAAGGGGACCCCCAGCGCGCGTTTTCTGAAATTCTGCAAAGTTGGGACCAGGGCAAACTACTGCAAAAAGAAGGCCAGAAAAAACACGCTGGCGCCAATGCCATCATGTCCTAACTAGAATTTCCTTAAAGTGCCAACCTAGCAGAACATTTTGCTGCAAACCGCGCCTCTTAAAGTGCCCGTGAAGCCGAGCTATGTCAAATTTGCCAAGGGGACCCCCAGCGCGCGTTTTCTGAAATTCTGCAAAGTTGGGACCAGGGCAAACTACTGCAAAAAGAAGGCCAAAAAAAACACCCTGGCGCCAATGCCATCATGTCCTAACTAGGATTTCCTTCAAGTGCCAACCTAGCAGAACATTTTGCTGCAAACCGCGTCTCTTAAAGTGCCCCTGAAGCCGAGCTATGTCAAATTTTCCAAGGGGACCCCCAGCGCGCGTTTCCTGAAATTCTGCAAAGTTGGGACCAGGGCAAACTACTGCAAAAAGAAGGCCAGAAAAAACACCCCGGCGCCACTGCCATAATGCCCTAACTAGGATTTCCTTAAAGTGCTAACCTAGCACAAAATTTTGCTGCAAACCGCGCCTCTTAAAGTGCCCCTGAAGCCGAGCTATGTCAAATTTTCCAAGGGGACCCCCAGCGCGCGTTTTCTGAAATTCTGCAAAGTTGGGACCAGGGCAAACTACTGCAAAAAGAAGGCCAAAAAAAACACCCTGGCGCCAATGCGATCATGTCCTAACTAGGATTTCCTTCAAGTGCCAACCTAGCAGAACATTTTGCTGCAAACCGCGCCTCTTAAAGTGCCCGTGAAGCCGAGCTATGTCAAATTTGCCAAGGGGACCCCCAGCGCGCGTTTTCTGAAATTCTGCAAAGTTGGGACCAGGGCAAACTACTGCAAAAAGAAGGCCAGAAAAAACACCCTGGCGCCAATGCCATCATCTCCTAACTAGGATTTCCTTCAAGTGCTAACCTAGCAGAACATTTTGCTGCAAACCGCGCCTCTTAAAGTGCCCGTGAAGCCGAGCTATGTCAAATTTGCCAAGGAGAGCCCCAGCGCGCGTTTTCTGAAATTCTGCAAAGTTTGGAACAAGGCAAACTACTGCAAAAAGAAGGCCAGAAAAAACACCCTGGCGCCAATGTCATCATGTCCTAAGTAAAATTTCCTTGAAGTTGCAACCTAGCAGAACATTTTGCTGCAAACTGCGCCTCTTAAAGTGGCCGTGAGGCCGAGCTATGTCAAATTTGCCAAGGGGACCCCCAGCCCGCGTTTTCTGAAATTCTGCAAAGTTGGGACCAGGGCAAACTACTGCAAAAAGAAGGCCGGAAAAAACACCCTGACGCCAATGCCATCATGTCCTAAGTAAAATTTCCTTCCAGTGTCAACCTAGCAGAACATTTTGCTGCAAACCGCGCCTCTTAAAGTGCCCGTGAAGCCGAGCTATGTCAAATTTGCCAAGGGGACCCCCAGCGCGCGTTTTCTGAAATTCTGCAAAGTTGGGACCAGGGCAAACTACTGCAAAAAGAAGGCCAGAAAAAACACCCCGGCGCCAATGCTATCATGTCCTAACTACCATTTCCTTAAAGTGCCAATCTAGCAGAACATTTTGCTGCAAACCGCGCCTCTTAAAGTTATCGTGAAGCCGAGCAATGTCAAATTTGCCAAGGGGACCCCCAGCGCGCGTTTTCTGAAATTCTGCAAAGTTGGGACCAGGGCAAACTACTGCAAAAAGAAGGCCAGAAAAAACACCCTGGCGCCAATGTCATCATGTCCTAAGTACAATTTCCTTCAACTTGCAACCTAGCAGAACATTTTGCTGCAAACCGCGCCTCTTAAAGTGCCCGTGAAGCCGAGCTATATCAAATTTGCCAAGGGGACCCCCAGCGCGCGTTTTCTGAAATTCTGCAAAGTTGGGACCAGGGCAAACTACTGCAAAAAGAAGGCCACAAAAAACACCCTGGCGCCAACGTCATCATGTCCTAACTAAGATTTCCTTAAAGTGCTAACATAGCACAACATTTCGCTGCAAACCGCGCCTCTTAAAGTGCCCGTGAAGCCGAGCTATGTCAAATTTGCCAAGGGGACCCCCAGCGCGCGTTTTCTGAAATTCTGCAAAGTTGGGACCAGGGCAAACTACTGCAAAAAGAAGGCCACAAAAGACACCCTGGCGCCAATGCCATCATGTCCTAGCTAAGATTTCCTTAAAGTGTAAACCTAGCAGAACATTTTGCTGCAAACGGCGCCTCTTAAAGTGCCCGTGAAGCCGAGCTATGTCAAATTTGCCAAGGGGACCCCCAGCGCGCGTTTTCTGAAATTCTGCAAAGTTGGGACCAGGGCAAACTACTGCAAAAAGAAGGCCGGAAAAAACACCCTGACGCCAATGCCATCATGTCCTAAGTAGGATTTCCTTCCAGTGTCAACCTAGCAGAACATTTTGCTGCAAACCGCGCCTCTTAAAGTGCCTGTGAAGCCGAGCTATGTCAAATTTGCCAAGGGGACCCCCAGCGCGCGTTTTCTGAAATTCTGCAAAGTTGGGAGCAGGGCAAACTACTGCAAAAAGAAGGCCAGAAAAAACACCCCGGCGCCAATGCCATCATGTCCTAACTAGGATTTCCTTAAAGTGCCAATCTAGCAGAACATTTTGCTGCAAACCGCGCCTCTTAAAGTTATCGTGAAGCCGAGCAATGTCAAATTTGCCAAGGGGACCCCCAGCGCGCGTTTTCTGAAATTCTGCAAAGTTGGGACCAGGGCAAACTACTGCAAAAAGAAGGCCAGAAAAAACACGCTGGCGCCAATGCCATCATGTCCTAGCTAGGATTTCCTTGAAGTGCCAACCTAGCACAACATTTTGCTGCAAACCGCGCCTCTTAAAGTGCCCGTGAAGCCGAGCTATGTCAAATTTGCCAAGGGGACCCCCAGCGCGCGTTTTCTGAAATTCTGCAAAGTTGGGACCAGGGCAAACTACTGCAAAAAGAAGGCCAGAAAAAACACCCTGGCAATAATGCCATCATGTCCTAACTAAAATTTCCTTAAAGTGCCAACCTAGCAGAACATTTTGCTGCAAACCGCGCCTCTTAAAGTGCCCGTGAAGCCGAGCTATGTTAAATTTGCCAAGGGGACCCCCAGCGCGCGTTTTCTGAAATTCTGCAAAGTTGGGACCAGGGCAAACTACTGCAAAAAGAAGGCCAGAAAAAACACCCCGGCGCCACTGTCATAATGCTCTAACTAGGATTTCCCTAAAGTGCCAACCTAGCACAAAATTTTGCTTCAAACCGCGCCTCTTAAAGTGCCCCTGAAGCCGAGCTATGTCAAATTTTCCAAGAAGACCCCCAGCGCGCGTTTCCTGAAATTCTGCAAGGTTGGGACCAGGGCAAACTACTGCAAAAAGAAGGCCAAAAAAAACACCCTGGCGCCAATGCCATCATGTCCTAACTAGCATTTCCTTGAAGTGCCAACCTAGCAAAACATTTTGCTGCAAACCGCGCCTCTTAAAGTGCCCGTGAAGCCGAGCTATGTCAAATTTGCCAAGGGGACCCCCAGCGCGCGTTTTCTGAAATTCTGCAAAGTTGGGACCAGGGCAAACTACTGCAAAAAGAAGGCCAGAAAAAACACCCTGGCGCCAATGTCATCATGTCCTAAGTAAAATTTTCTTGAAGTTGCAACCTAGCAGAACATTTTGCTGCAAACCGCGCCTCTTAAAGTGCCCGTGAAGCCGAGCTATGTTAAATTTGCCAAGGGGACCCCCAGCGCGCGTTTTCTGAAATTCTGCAAAGTTGGGACCAGGGCAAACTACTGCAAAAAGAAGGCCATAAAAAACACCCTGGCGCCAATGCTATCATGTCGTAACTAGGATTTCCTTAAAGTGCCAACCTAGCAGAACATTTTGCTGCAAACCGCGCCTCTTAAAGTGCCCGTGAAGCCGAGCTATGTCAAATTTGCCAAGGGGACCCCCAGCGCGCGTTTTCTGAAATTCTGCAAAGTTGGGACCAGGGCAAACTACTGCAAAAAGAAGGCCAGAAAAAACACCCTGGCGCCAATGCCATCATCTCCTAACTAGGATTTCCTTGAAGTGCTAACCTAGCAGAACATTTTGCTGCAAACCGCGCCTCTTAAAGTGCCCGTGAAGCCGAGCTATGTCAAATTTGCCAAGGAGAGCCCCAGCGCGCGTTTTCTGAAATTCTGCAAAGTTTGGACCAAGGCAAACTACTGCAAAAAGAAGGCCAGAAAAAACACCCTGGCGCCAATGTCATCATGTCCTAAGTAAAATTTCCTTGAAGTTGCAACCTAGCAGAACATTTTGCTGCAAACCGCGCCTCTTAAAGTGCCAGTGAAGCCGAGCTATGTCAAATTTGCCAAGGGGACCCCCAGCGCGCGTTTTCTGAAATTCTGCAAAGTTGGGACCAGGGCAAACTACTGCAAAAAGAAGGCCAAAAAAAACACCCTGGCGCCAATGCTATCATGTCTTAGCTAAGATTTCCTTAAAGTGTAAACCTAGCAGAACACTTTGCTGCAAACCGCGCCTCTTGAAGTGCCCGTGAGGCCGAGCTATGTCAAATTTGCCAAGGGGACCCCCAGCGCGCGTTTTCTGAAATTCTGCAAAGTTGGGACCAGGGCAAACTACTGCAAAGAGAAGGCCGGAAAAAACACCCTGACGCCAATGCCATCATGTCCTAAGTAAAATTTCCTTCCAGTGTCAACCTAGCAGAACATTTTGCTGCAAACCGCGCCTCTTAAAGTGCCCGTGAAGCCGAGCTATGTCAAATTTGCCAAGGGGACCCCCAGCGCGCGTTTTCTGAAATTCTGCAAAGTTGGGACCAGGGCAAACTACTGCAAAAAGAAGGCCAGAAAAAACACCCCGGCGCCAATGCTATCATGTCCTAACTACGATTTCCTTAAAGTGCCAATCTAGCAGAACATTTTGCTGCAAACCGCGCCTCTTAAAGTTATCGTGAAGCCGAGCAATGTCAAATTTGCCAAGGGGACCCCCAGCGCGCGTTTTCTGAAATTCTGCAAAGTTGGGACCAGGGCAAACTACTGCAAAAAGAAGGCCAGAAAAAACACGCTGGCGCCAATGCCATCATGTCCTAACTAGAATTTCCTTAAAGTGCCAACCTAGCAGAACATTTTGCTGCAAACCGCGCCTCTTAAAGTGCCCGTGAAGCCGAGCTATGTCAAATTTGCCAAGGGGACCCCCAGCGCGCGTTTTCTGAAATTCTGCAAAGTTGGGACCAGGGCAAACTACTGCAAAAAGAAGGCCAAAAAAAACACCCTGGCGCCAATGCCATCATGTCCTAACTAGGATTTCCTTCAAGTGCCAACCTAGCAGAACATTTTGCTGCAAACCGCGTCTCTTAAAGTGCCCCTGAAGCCGAGCTATGTCAAATTTTCCAAGGGGACCCCCAGCGCGCGTTTCCTGAAATTCTGCAAAGTTGGGACCAGGGCAAACTACTGCAAAAAGAAGGCCAGAAAAAACACCCCGGCGCCACTGCCATAATGCCCTAACTAAGATTTCCTTAAAGTGCTAACCTAGCACAAAATTTTGCTGCAAACCGCGCCTCTTAAAGTGCCCCTGAAGCCGAGCTATGTCAAATTTTCCAAGGGGACCCCCAGCGCGCGTTTTCTGAAATTCTGCAAAGTTGGGACCAGGGCAAACTACTGCAAAAAGAAGGCCAAAAAAAACACCCTGGCGCCAATGCGATCATGTCCTAACTAGGATTTCCTTCAAGTGCCAACCTAGCAGAACATTTTGCTGCAAACCGCGCCTCTTAAAGTGCCCGTGAAGCCGAGCTATGTCAAATTTGCCAAGGGGACCCCCAGCGCGCGTTTTCTGAAATTCTGCAAAGTTGGGACCAGGGCAAACTACTGCAAAAAGAAGGCCAGAAAAAACACCCTGGCGCCAATG